>JAJMBO010000051.1:59285-76967 GCA_030585065.1 Blastobotrys persicus
TTTTTTTTTTTTTTTTTTTTTTTTTTTTTTTTTTTTTTTTTCATATCTGAACCGTAGTTATGTCCAGCACGGAGTCCTCAACATGACATAAATAAACTTTAAATGTTCCTCTTTGAAGGAAGATTACACACAGATAATAATAAAAAAAAAAAAAAAAAAAAATCCGCTTACGACAAATACTCTATTAACATATACAAGATTGAATATAGTCACATATGTGCTTCGTATTTTCGTGCTTCACAGGTATGTAGTCGAACAGTATAGACCTCTGCAAAATTGTATATAAACCCATCTACACTTGTACTAAGCTCCAAGCTAATTCATGCTAATAAATATAACGAGCATAAAGTGACAGGTGTTATGCACATAAATGTAAATGTGTACAGTTGTTCAGTATATTCAGCTTTTATCTATCTAGTTGAAAGGTCATAGATACTCATGACAGCGACATCAGAAGCCCAGTCACCGACATCCTCAGAGAAAGAGATGCGCTTTTCTTGACCAGGAACCAGGAGGAACGCGTTGTCTGAGAAATAACCATGAACACCATCTGGAAGATCAAGCCAGGTCCAAGCAGAAACTGCTTTAGAGCTAACAACAAATTCGTTGGACTTGGAGTCATACTTGACCTCAACTTGTGGGTCCTTCAGCTTGGCATCCTTCAGTGCAACCGGATGATAGAAATTAGTGTGCTTGAAGGTTTGCTTCTCTTTGCTATTAGGCTTGTTACCGGTAACTTCAACCTCCATGGTGAGGACAGCATTCTCCTTGTCCTTTGGAACTTTGCCTTCGGGAATGTGAGCAATCTGGGTAGTGTTGATAGCACCAACTTCAAATTCAACCGTTGAAGGTGAAGAGATCTTCTTTCCAGACCAGTCCAACCAAACATAAGTAGCTTTGCCCTTGGCCACGTCCCAAAGGTCCGAAGTCACATAGATATCAAGGTCGTTAGATTCTGTGACGTTGACATATGGTGCAATAATGACTGGCTCATAAATGTCCTTTGCCCCATAGTGGAGTACTTTCCAGCGGCCATCATATTCAATGCCTGCCCAGGTCGGTCCCTGCCAGATATCCTCCAACTGCCAGTAAAGAGAGCCCAGGGTTCTTGCAGGCATACCACTATCCCTTCGGTAAACAGAGATTTGGCTGCGATAGAAAGCAGCCTGGAAAACTTGTGTGGCATAACACCACGCAGCAAAGTTTTCAATCCCATCGTCTTTGTGTGGGGTGGGCAGCCAGTTATTTACAGCAATGGTCATCTCGCCCATACCCTTGAGTCCTAAAGTATAGTTTCTTTCAGGTTGTCTAGGTGGATAATGACGGTTATGAGCATGGACCATGGATGAATTGAATTCCAATGAAGAGTCATTCAAAACTTGTCTCCAAGTGTGGATACTTGGCATGGAATGATATCCAAACTCATTGTTAAACCGCCCGCGTGGGTAAATGCTGTAATTGAAGGAGACTGATGAATCATAATTGTACAGTTCAGTGTTACCATACATTTCACCCTTGGTTGCGTTGTCATATCGCTCAACCCAATGAGGTTTAGACTTGTGGTTAATGGAAAGATAACCATTGGTGGTACTTGCAGGAGTGAATGATACGCTTCGAGTATTACCCCAAACTATTGGCAGCAATGTTTCAAGTTCTACCTTTTCGAACTGGCTCTGATACAGGGATGCATTCTTTGGCACAGTTTGCATTGCATGCCTCAACGTCAGAGATTCGAGCTCATTTCCGCCAGACCACAGTGCAAGGGATGGATGGTGATTAACACGTCGAACGTTGTAGAAAGCCTCTTGTCTAAGATTATCAAGGAATTCGTCCGTGGTAGGGTACATGCCATCACTCAATTGGAATTCAGACCAGAGGAATAATCCCTTTTGATCGGCGATTTCATAAACAAAGTCTGGTAGATAAGTTCCTGAGGACCATACTCTAAGCATGACTTGATTACCGGCTCTGGCGGATTCAAACAAGTACTCGACTCGCTCTCTTGTAACACGCGGCCAGAAGGAGTCAATTGGGATCATGTTGGAACCTTTGGCAAAGAATGGATGGCCATTGACTTCAAAATGCCAGTGGGTACCTGGAATAGTGCCATGAGCTTCATGCTCCTCTTTGGTCACCTCTTCCATGTTCAAGTAGATAGTTCGGAAACCAATCTGTCTATGAACATCCAACAGCGTATGGTGATGGTTCTTCTTGATTGAGGCAGTCAAGTTATACAACTTTTGATCGCCGAGCTGACTTGGCCACCACAATTCTGGATCACAATCCAGGACTAAAGAGCCAGTGATCATTTGGCCATCAGTTTCAACCCCTTCGAGTTTGACCGGATCAAAAAGACCGTCAATCCCAACATGCATTTCCGCGTGCTTAGGAAGATCTCCCAGAAACTCTACACTGACATTAACAACCCATGGCTGACTCTGATCAGGACGAACGTTGCTCAGCTGACCCTTACGATAAACGTCAACCAATGCATTTGTCTCGTAAAGTTCGTCACCCTTGGTTTGAACTAGGTATCCATGCTTCCAAGGACCCGTTGGCGCAAAAGCTCCACCCCAGTCCCAACCAAAGTCATTTTGCTCCTTTCGAATGTAAAACACATTCTCCATTTCCATGTTCACGTTGGTTCCTTCTGGCCAGTGCTGGGTTTCAGGCTTGTTGGCAATCTCATTGGCGACGTTAGGGGCAGAGGTGAATTCTATTTCAAGACTTGGCTTGTCCTCACTGCAGGATTGGACGATATCAGAGACATCAAAAATGTACTGCCGGAACATGTTTTCTGTCTTACCAACATGCTTGCCGCAAAACGTAATGTTGGCGAAAGTATCGAGTCCCTTGAAAACCAAATGAGATTTGACATTCTTCTTTGTGTCGATTGACTCGTGGAACTTGCCTGAATACTTCCAGTCCTCATAGCAAATCCATCGATAATTGTAAACGTTATCGCCATAGTATGGATCATCAATCAGCCCATTGTCCATCAAATCAAGATGAACCTGGGAAGGGAAGTTTCCTTTAGTAGTTACACTACCGTTTGAGTTGGACACCTGCCAATCAGCCGACTTGCCCACATCCAAGACCTTTGCAGCGCCATGGACTGGGACGAAGGCCAATCCGGCAAGAACTAGCTGTTTCAATTTCATTTCACGCACGCCACTCCACAGACCTTTGATCGTAGGCTTTATATCTGCTGATCCTATTGTAACATCAACGTTTTCCATGTTGCATTGACCCCATCTAACGATGCTGGCGGATCGACACAGTATGTGAATTGCTACTGGAGTATTTTTGGATGGTTTAGCACAGGCATAGGATGCGCCGGTTTAAACCTGTCAAACAAGTCGCACTGTTGATCGTTCCAAGGGATTATCAAGAAAGCTTCCTCTTCAGTAGCAGATGTTCGTATAAATCTACTGATGTCAATAGACGGGCTCTTTTTTGGCGACACTTTCGGGCCGGGTTCCGATGCCATTCGCCAAATTATGCACCTTAGTTTCACTCCGTGCGTCACCCCCCCCACAATATTTTAGTGGGGAGTCATGTAACATTCAATGACGAAAAGACGACAATTGGCCAAAGTGACATGAGAAGGTAGAACTTGACGAAGCGTGTAGATGATAGAGAAAGAAGCTAGAAATTTTGGATGTTGATACTTGGGTTTCCTTGCGCTGTAATTGGCTCACTAAAAATTCCCTGTCTGTGTGCGATGTGTCGTGATGAGCGGCACAAATAGTCAACTTAACCAATCTCAGGTTCTGAAGAACAGAATGAGCTGCCTGACGACGGTACAGTATACAAAGTGAGTATAGCATTTTTTGTCTTTTTGCCAGACTTTGACCGCCGTTCGCAACAGAGCCTCACAACATTTCAGCCTGAAAGATGATGGTTTCTAAGGGCTTCAGAGCAAAAGTAAAGAGTCCAAAGCACCACAAGAGTCAGACGGGAACAATTGACAGAGCTGCTACTCTTACGAAGTATAACTTCCACCTGTCAAAAAAAACAAAAAAAAAAAAAAAAAAAAATATCACATCAAGCCTAGGGTTAGGGTTACTTTGATCGTGGCGAGAGCTCAAATAATTAATTTGCAAAGACTGGCCATGGACTTGAAGGGCCCAGGGGTCAGTGAGAGAGGGTTTGTGGCCAAATGGTTCTGCCATACACATCCACCGCTGCGCCACTAAGCTTGGTCCAGGAATGACGGTGCGCGCGTCTTTCGCGCCCTGATCGAACATAAGGAACTTTCTCCAGAGCGAGATCAGCGCAAGGATGAGATGATCAGAGTGAGAGAAGATTCTTGTGTTTGGGCGCCGCCTGCATACACAATCGGGCGATAAGGAATGGCGGTGCAGGAAGAGAAAGCAAGCAAAAGACGCTAGGTTAAAGAAGGAGGAGGAGGGAGGGGGAAGGAGAAGTATGTAGTCATCTCAGAGATTTATTCAATAAATATACACAATGCAGTGGTGCTACTCTATATTAGCAGGCGCTTTGATCGTATTAGTACTCGTCTATAGTTAGTGGGGATTTTTTTCAAAGTCTCTCAGCTTCTCTGAAGACTCCGTCCTGGACCCTTTGAGTGACTTGTTGGAGCACACTCTCAAAGCCAGCCTTGCCTAGCTTGGCGTTTTGATGGAATCGCTCGACGCTCCAGTCCTCGATTTTGTTGCACAGACGTCTGAACGAGGCGTAGGCAGTAATCTGAGCCTCCTGCTCAAACTTTGTGGAATGCAAAGGGTCGTTTGGATCCGGCTTGTACGTGACAATCTCGTAAACTGACAAAAGATGGTTCATGGTCAAGTTGACTGATCGCAGGGTCAGAGTTCTGGTCTTTGGGTCGACTTGAGAAACCTCGCGGACATACGACACCTCGGAGCCACCCACCATGCTCAAGATCCATCGTGGAATGGCCTGTTTGCAGGTGATCAATCGTTCACTTGTCAAAACGCCTGTAACTGGATCAACCTCTCGTCGGAGAGTGTCGACAGCAACCACATGTGTAGACATCTCATTAGGGTACTTTTTCCAGTTCGCAGATGACACCTGCTCCCAGGAATAGTTGAATTGATGCTCGTTTGAAAAGATCTTCATCACACAAGGAAATGCGTCTATAACAGTAAAATGCAATGGGAGTTGTCTAGCTTCCTTTTTTTTTTTTTGGTTGGTGAAGAAGTCGAGCTTCGTCAAATAAATGCCTCTGTGACTAATCACAGTGGCTGCCCTGCCTTATATAATAATGCCTTTTTTTTTTTTCACAGCGCCGCACCCGACCTGACCCGAACAAATCCCGATGCCGGTCGCCCGCGGCGCTATCAGCCGGACTGGTCCCTTTTTTTCCTTGGTGCGGCGCGGGTTCGGCTCGGCCCCAGATTGGCCGCTTCGGCCATCTCTTTGAGACCCTTTGGGAGTCGTGGTGTTGAGGGTACGCTGAATGTTCTAGAGATTCTGTGATTTGAATGTTAGATGATCTCGTGGTGGCATGTGAGAGTTTGAGCGGACCTGTTCAATAGGAACAGGGAACTTTAATATGGAGGGTTGTTTAATTTACTGTGGTACATATTAATAGGGAGGGCTTTATTATAGAGGATTAAGGCTCGTTTCAGTTTCTAGAGACTGAAGTACGTTGAAGGAGGGAAAACAGATCCTATCTTAGCGACATGTACTTACAAGTACTCAACTGATGTCTGTATTCCCAAGAATTATGAGTGGTTGTTTTAATGGCTCGAAACGTTTGGAGGGTATTGAGACGGGGGTATCGTTTTAGGCGGGTAGAACGATTTAGAAAGTTCCACGGCGTTAGCGTAGGGGTTCTACGTATTTGCCCATAATAACTAAACCATCTTTTGCATTAGGTACAGACTGTTTTCCCTGTATTAGCTTCACGCTCTCCACTAGTATTAACCACAGCTTCTCCTGTAGTAGAAATAGAGTCATTGGTTCTTCCACCCGGCTCTAACATTCATCGGGACACAATAACACACAACACAATCTATAATAGGTCCAATACACTATTAGCCCCCATAGCCAAACTACTAGACTCCATCCATAGCTGGACAAGTGTCTGGCCCTCTGTGGACCACAAGAATACGGATCCGTGACTAACTCTCGATTGTTGCGGTGCAGCCGAATGGGGAAGCGATCGGCTGGGAGTTGGTGTCGGAATTGGGGTTGAACACCGCCGCTAGTGACGACGTCCAGTGCAATAATGATCTGAGGGCGAAGCGAGCCCAGTTGTATTTGTAGTGTATTTGTGTGACAGTTAGATTTGCAAATTTGTTACACGGGATGATAGTCGCTGTGGAAGATGAGTACCACAGTGGACGAACGACTGGTTTCAATGAGAAACGACGAGGCTCAGTCAGCTTGGATCAGCTGACGATGGCCATTCCAACGACCGAGAGTAATATAGAGAAGCGTGGATTCAGCATACAACAACTCATAGCCAGATACATCTACCAGATCATCCGCGGATGTGATGATTCCACATGTCGAGCTCCGTTTTGCCTCAAAAATACCAAGCGGCAGTTTTTGGGTCGGAAGGTCAAGAGGAGCGCTACGGTGGCGTTGGCTTTCCAGTTGACGGGCGCCAGAGGATCAAGCGCCCTATGTCCTGGATTGAGAAAGGAAGACTTGCCGGTTGAGATTGCAAAGTGGATAGACCAGACCGATCCGCTAATGTCGCGGATTTTAAAAACCAGCAACGAGAATACGCAAAATTCCAATTCTCTGTCGTCTGCGTTGTTGCAGACGCCAACATTAAACGGTACATGGCCTATATTCGGTGTAAATGGAGAGGACATCTTTAATGCTGCATGCCATCATCTTTCTATTAACGCCAAACAGGCTAGGCTCTTACGGAACCAAAAGTGTTCCAGTTTGGCGTGTTTACTGAACCCCTCTGCAGCCATGGAGCTGTTTACTACACAACCTGATGACGTCTATGAAGATTTTGTTAAGTCGCTTGCGCGACTTTGCCTTGGTTTCCAGGGTATCTTCCCCCTAGAAAGGTTCATTGCCCACGTGTTATGTATTCAGCGCTATGTATGCGTTAAACATGACCTCACTCGAGCAATTCCGCGAATAGACCTGCTCTTGGGCACAATATATTCGTCAGCGTCAAAACTGGATTCTTATTTTATCCATTTACCAATGGTGTTTCATGACGAGAATGCCTACTTCCCACCAAAGAATAACATG
The DNA here is from genome assembly GCA_030585065.1 of Blastobotrys persicus. NCBI lineage: Eukaryota > Fungi > Ascomycota > Dipodascomycetes > Dipodascales > Trichomonascaceae > Blastobotrys > Blastobotrys persicus. Next base: position 66,495 of record JAJMBO010000051.1, read on the forward strand.
GCGGCGCTATTGTGCGAAGCGTCTGCTAGAAGGTATTTGAAGCACTGGCCAGCAAACTGTGCATATTCCTCCACATTGCTGGGTTTACATCATGCATGCTCGTTTATGGAGGAACGCAACCAGCCTTTTAGGATTGGACCTGGAGTCCCCAATGCAGCAACCGCCTTTTTCCGACGATATCGATATGCGCCTACTGGTGCGGTGTATTTGACGCATTTCCCCTACTTGCTATCCCCGAAAAAGAGAATGGATATTTTCAGATACGGGTGCTTGAGGCAAATGGCAATGGCAAATAATCGTCTGAGCAACCTAACACTGGTAATGTCCAAGACTGAATTTTTTCTACCATTGCCCGAGGAGCCACTAAAGCAATACACGCCATCCCTTCTTCACGTTGACTACTTCATTATGGATGTGGATAGAAACGATTTTATTGGTTCTTCAATAGATTGCATCAAGAGGGCTTTACTGATAGAAAACATGGTACGCAGGCCTCTTAAAATTAGGTTTGGTGCTGGTGAATTAGCACTGGACCACGGTGGCGTCCAGATAGAGTACTTTCAAACTCTTGGCTATCAATTGCTTTCTTCTGGGCATGGATTTTTCACAGAGACAGAATCGGGTGCGGCATGGTTCAACCCAGGGTACGCTGGGGATCCCGCTGCCTTTGAATATTTGGGCATGCTATTTGGTATTGGCATTTACAACGGTTGCATTATAGACATTAACTTGCCTAAAGTGTTTTACAAGTTGCTCAAAATGCCTACCCAACGATCATTCACATTTGAAGACGTTGAAGATTTATTTCCAGAAATGGCAGATTCATTACAGTCTCTGTTGGATTATCAAGGCGACATTTGTACCGACATGATGCTGTCTTTTGAGTTTGTGTATAAGCGTGACGGTGAAGATGAGCCTACCGTCATTCGACTCCCATCTTATAGACGTTATCCGCAAGGGGAGGTTACTAACGAAAATGTTCACGAATATGTGAAAGAATACATTGAATACAAGGTGTTTACGTCCATTGAACATCTTTTCCATGCATTTGAAAAAGGTTTCCGCTATATCATTGGGGACCAATTGCTGAATCTGTTTTCTTATGATGAGCTTAAGCCGATCGTTGAGGGCTCGCCTGAAATCAATTTGGATGAACTAGAAAAAATGGTTAGTTATTCTGACGGCTTTACTCGCGATTCACCAACCATCAAGTATTTCTGGTCTGTTGTCCACGACTTTGAAGAAGCTGAAAAGCAGCAGCTTTTGGAATTTGTAACTGGGTCGAAGAGGGTTCCAATTGGTGGTATGGCCAGACTTACTTTCACAATCCAGTACAATGGAACTGATAGTACCCGTTTGCCGTCATCTTCTGTATGCTTTTCACGTTTGCTTCTCCCTGAATACCCCAACGAGAAGAAACTGAAGCACATGCTTCTTCTGGCTCTTCAACACTCACAAGGTTTTGGCCTTGTATAGTATTTTTGCATATAATTAACTGGTTAACTTATCCTGAAACTATCCACAAAAAACATATCCCTTATATAGAAGAGACCTAAGCCCGCCGAATCCACTGTCTCAGTCCAAGAATATGGAATATATATATGGGTTAACATATACCTTGCTTTGAACAAACGCACTCTGAGAATGCCAGTTTGTCAATTTCATAAACTGTTTTCTTTAAAAAAAAAAAAAAAAAAAAAAAAATCAAACATAAAAATCTGCACGTCCCATGTAATAATAGTGAGTACGGAATTGTTACGATGCAAGTGAATAAATGGAGCTTATTAGGTCAGTCACACCCCGAGAATTAAAGACAACGTCTGGAAGGGGTTTTAGTTGCCGACCAGAGCCAACCTGGCGCACAATATGCCTTCTTGGTTCCGAGGCCCTTTGTTCGTCGAATGTACCGTTTGAATTGACCTCCGAATTCGTGAGCCGAATGAAATATGGTGGCTTTCTACCAATAGTGCCAGGAGTAAGAGTTGGGAGCTCGTATGCTTGGTCGGTTAACATATTAGGGAGTGTACCGTTCGGAACCAAGGGATCTTCCGATTTGTTCTCTAACTGGTTGACAATGTTTTCTTTAAGCACAGGATTGTCCGTGATAATACTGTCTTGGTAGCGACCATTGGGCCGACTTTTTCCCTTAATAGCATTTCCCTTCACTTTATCACTGGAAAGCCCCAGAAATACCCCATTAGTTTGTGCAGCGTTGCTGGGAATATATGACACTCTTGGACGTTTTCGCGGTCGGCCGGGACCTCTTTTTCGAAGGGTGCCAGAATTACTCTTATAATTTCGTCCTTGTCCAAGAGACTTCTGCACTTTATCCGAAGTTTGACCGTTCGTTCTTCGATTGGCGCGAGCTGATCTGCGAGAAAGTGATGATGTGATATCAGAATCCGAATCCAATGGAAATGCAGTCGGAGCTTGATTTACGTAACCATCAGTATCTTGCGTCTCTAGATTTGATTGATTATCCTTTTTAACTTCTTTCCGTTGTTCATGCTCAGAAACAGGGTACTTCCTTGGCCGTCCAGGTCCTCGTTTTTTCACAACTTTAGTTTGCACAATTTCGTCGTCTTCTTCCTCCACACTTTCCGGTGACACCTGGTCCCGTAGAGACCTTCTGTTTGAGGACACAGCAAAATTGGCAGGCAATGACTTGCGCGACTTGTTCCTTGTACGTGCGGCAGGCTGTAGAGGTTCAGACTTTCTTCTCGAAGTTCTCCTTGCAGTAGTTGCTCCCTGGTCATCTGAATCAATCGATGAATCAGAAGACGGAGATGGGTTTGCATAAGTTTTTTTGGAAATATATCCTCGACAATTATCCGAACCGCAGTAGCATTTTTGGGCACTTGCCCCAGGAAACCAGTTAAAGTTGTAGTCGTAGGTAATTTCAACCCCTGCGGGAATATCAGCTCTGGCAAATAAGCCTACCCTAGGCTTATCTTTCACAAACCATTTTTGCATTTCAGCGTTTGGTGAGCATGAATGATTTACAAACCTTGCTTCAGACCCGCGAACACTGGAATCAATGACATGGCCCTTTTCCAAACTCAAAAAGTAAAAGTTCTTGAGATTTGAATAATCTTCCTCTAACCTACGTTTCATTTCGCCTTGAGAAACGACGTCACCAGTGTATTCAATAATCAGTTCGCCTGGCGAGTATGCTCTTGTTGCCCTTAATCCATAACCTTTCCTTCTAGTCCATATAATCTCATACCCATTGGCATAACGCTTGCCGGTCCTTTGTTGGTGAGAAAAAGTTTGTAATGCTCGGTTACCACAATCTTCTTTTCCGAATGGGCAGCACTTGGCGTCGCATTCGAACTGCAATAACCGGTTGATACAGTCGTCGCCACAGCGTGTCGTACAATTACACATTGGCTTCTGATGCTGTTGCCTTTTAGGCGAAGACACATCAATCCACCGACCTAAAAGTATTAGTAGATGGTTCACAGCACCATTTCAAAGAACATACTCTTTTTCAAAGGTCTCCAATTCGGAACTTTTTTGATCGAGGCAGTTGGACAATAAATATCATATGGGAGGGCAAAGTCTCGATGTTCTTCCATTTCTTTATTTACAGGCAGCGGGAAGGCACGTTTCGGTTTATTTCGACGGCTGTAATAAAGCCCCTCCGTTAAGTACTTTTTCTGTTTCAACCGAGCTTCATGGTTCAATACTTCATCATCGTCTGAATCTTCATCGTAGCGGCCGTCTTCATCTTCGCTGATTTCAACAACGCTTTCATCCCCAGGCGCTGCCAATCGGTTGTTTTGACGTTGTGTGAGCCAATCCTGAGGGTCTTGCACGGAAACGACGTAGTCAAGCAAAATTCGCTCATCCAATCGAGGAATGGACGTGGTCTCAAAGAACTCACGTATACTAGCGGATATTCTACTGATATCCTCCAGGCGCAAAGAATTCCGGCTCTGTCTCATGGCCGAATAATTCTGCTGCGTCGTGGTGTAGTGTGTATGTATGCCGGGAGCCGCCGATTTGTTGTGAGACCAGGACGAAGTTTCCCCAATACGATATCACGGCTGAAACTGGGGCGGTTTTGGAAGTGGGAAGAGGTTTGGTGTTTGTAATTTAGTGTATAAGGCTGTTTTTTATTTTATTTATTATCTCATTGGAAGGTTATGTCTAGAGAAGGATATATAGATTGGACGACGTACTCCGAAAATGCGGTATTCAGTGAGTCAAAATGTAGGAATCGGCATAGGGATCTCAAACCTATCAATTGTATTTTGTAAGTGAGTCCATGGAAATCCAATCACTGGACGAGCATAAGATTAGTGAATGGTGTTTGGAAAATCTGATCATTAGTTCCGCCAATGCAAGTGATTGAACACTATGGAATGGTGGTTGTAATAAGTGAGTACTAAGTAATAGACGTGGCCGATTTACGTTTGCCTAATATTTAGCTCCGTCATAAGCTGTCATGTTATTTGTCGCCTGTGAAACGTACTTTAACTGTTTACATCTCGATTTGGTCAACACGCTTGTTCTATAGGCTAAAGTTGGTAGAAATATTGGAGTGAAATTGGCAGTCCTGATGCCGGTAGTTATTTCAACTATAGCCAGTTTGCAGGTACAATTGTGTATCGTAAATCTAAAAATTCTGTGTGGTGAAGCTTTGATAACGTAGATATCCTATAGGAAAGCCTACCTTAATTTTTATGCTAATGTAACGGCTGACTCGACCAGAAGTAATAAGACGAATTGGTTTCGAGCCTTTTGACGCAACATGATCGGTAAATAATAACAAAAATATTCAGAGAAAAACCAATTGGACTTTTTTCACTTATTCACCCACATTAGGCCTATTGTCATCTGATATGTATTCGGGTCGCCAACTGGATTGTTGGTTTATATCAAGAAAACTGAAAGAAAAAAAATAATCTAATGAATCATAGTAAAAAAAGCTCACTTCCAGATACCCTCAGGATTCTGGGCAGTAATATCAAATTGCTACTGCCATTCGAGTAGTTCTTCAATATAGCTCTATACAACCACATATCGTGTTCCATGAGCTGCCTAAGTGAAACGAATAATTGACTGTTTCTCATTCTCTATTTGCAAATGAGCACTAGGAACATATTATATTTATTTATAACATCAGAGGCGGAGACAGAGTTTGACAATCATTCACGACACCGGGCACCATCAATCACCGGTAGGTCAGAGGTTAACTACTTGCTATCCTAGCCATTGATTCTCCTACGAACTAACTACAATTTCAACTCCACTACTCGACTACTATCATATAACACGCTCTCGAAGACCTTCCTCCGGATTTTCAACTTGCGCGCATAGCGCGTAGATAAAATGAGATTCCGAACTTTTGGCCGATAATACGAAGAAAAACGGTAGAACCAATATGCTAGCTCGGCATTTTCCGGTCAGAAGGCCCATTGCGGGTCTTATAGGAGTAAATGTTCGGGGCCCTATGTCAAGGGTGCGGACATTTAAATTCCAGCGTCGAGTGGTGACGAATCCCACTGGTGTATTTTTGCTGAACTGTAAGTTCCGGATTGATTTATCAGGGGAGGAGGAAGCGAGTGGCTAGGAGCCGGCATATTTCCTGAATTTATCGGTTGATGGATTTTGAGCAAGGCTGAAATAACTCATTGTGAGCTTCTTTGGTCGCAGATCATAGATTGCCTCCAGAAACTCCGGTCAAGTTTTGTTGAAGACTACTGGTGTGAAGGCTAACAGATTTCATAGCGTCCAAAAAGTTTTTATTGATTGTCGCTGCATTGTATAGCGGAGCACTAGTTACGATTGGGGGAATATACCTGTACACTACGCATACCCTTGAAAAAATTCAGCCTATACCCGAGGAGTGGTCTTTTAAACACAAGATACTTGCATTGGCCGGAGCCAATCACCACGAGGAGGAAAGGTATGGTATAGTGTTGAAGTACTATGAAGATTTGGTCAATGAGCTGGTTCTGAATGAAGACGGAAGTGTGAAGGATATTGAGAAAAAGAGTCCAGCGTGGTTGGCTGGATATGCAGATATTGTCATCCGTTTGGGTCTGTCTTTGGAAAAAATGGGCCGGGATGAAGACGCTAAGCAGGCGTTAGAGTCAGGATGCAGTATCCCATACGGACAGAAAAGCTTAAAAGCAAGGGGCGTTCTCCAATTGGGGCTTTATGAAAAACAGTCTGGAAACTTTGGGGAGGCAGAAAAACTGATGAACGAGGCAGTTGGGTATCTGGTGTCCAAAGACCAAGTATCAGACGCTTCCGGCTCGGTGCTTGTCAATAAAACAACCCTTCTAACCAGCGAACAGGTAACTCCGCTGATGGAGCTGGCTAAGTTATATGTTTCGCAGAACCGACTCAAAGAGGCATTAAACCTTTTCCTCTCCATCCAACGGGGTATAAAAGAGCAGGTGCGATCAATGGGTGAATCGAAGCACTTAGCAGACCCCAAATGTCTGGATCCCATGGTGATGTCATATGTGTCTGAAATTTTATGGGCATTAGGTAACAAACGAGACGCCATCATATGGGCTGAAGGCAGCTACCATGATGCAAACAACAAGAGCCGGGGCCGAATTGAGTGCGGCCTTTGCGCTCAAATGGCGGCCAACAATGTGTCCAAAATGTACAAGCACTTTAAAATGATGGACAAAAGCGAAGAATTCAAGAAGCTCGGCGAAAACCAGTACATCGCCCCTATTAACTTTAATCAGTCTACGTCGCTTTTGTCCAAGGTGTTGTAATCGCTTTGTTAATACTCTATCTCACCATAATACAGTGACCATCGTAATTAGCATTCATTTGAACTATATATACAAGAATTACCAACTGGCCTTGGAAACACCAGGAATTTTACCCTTCAGGGCATTATCACGAAATTTCATCTACAAACTTGTTAGCCTTGCACACGGTCCAATCTTCAAAGTAACTTACCCTACACAGTCTGAATTTTGGCAAAACAGACCGCGCGTATCCGGACTCAACGCAGCGGTCTCTAACCTGTGTCGCCCGTGTGTAATTTGGCATGGACGTCAGCTGCAGCTGTGCTTCAATACGCTGTCTCATGGGAAGAGTGGTATTCTGGGCAATGTATCGGAGCGCCATACGGTGAGTCTCTTCTTGTGCGAACATCTGTCGCTTGTAGTTATCCCGCACCATGCGAGAGGTGATCTTGTCTCCGCCAGGCAGCGGAAAGTTCTTTAGCCCCGGATATCTCGAAGGCATGGCTTTTTCTAATGAAAAAGACGATCGATACCGCTCTTTCTCCCAAGGACTGAAAGATTTGGCGCGAACGCGCTGAAGTGTGCATGCATGCATGTCTACCGGAGGAGATTTATAATACACCTACTAAAGCTATCATCAAGTTAAGACAAAATCGTTATATTGCAATAGATGTACGAAGCATTTGTATCGGACAAATTTTACGAATATGTCTGCCTGATGCTGAGTCTATCATTTAGTTTCTGAGTATTCCTGAAGACCAAGTCGGCGGCCCGCCGCCTTAGATTAAGCTGCTTCCTCTCACACGAAATCGCCCGACGGCGGATGGTTCGACGAGTACAAGGCAAATTATCAGGGATAATGGGCAGAGGCGGTTCAAATAAATACTACGCTGTGCAGAATGGGAGAAACACTGGTGTTTTTAATACCTGGGGTGAGTGCCAGGACTCTGTGAAGGGGTATTCTAATGCCAGGTTTAAGAGTTTCAGTACTCGGGAGGAAGCCGAGCAGTTTGCAATGGGCGGTCCAACTCCTAGTAGGGCTTCTGACTCTCCACGATATTACACAGCTCCTCGTAGAAGGACGCCTAGCCCCCCACGATATTCTGCAGCTGCTACGCCAACTCTTGGAAGGACGACTCGTCCTCCACGATCATATGCAGCTCCTACTAAGGCTTCCACAAGCACAAAAGACCACCAGGTTGTTTTTACCGATGGTTGTGCTCGCGGCAATGGACGCCAGGGAGCAGTTGGCGGAATTGGCGTGTACTATGGGCCGGATGACCCACGAAATGTGGCAGCGCCTTTATTGGAAGGGAACCAGACAAACCAGCGAGCAGAACTGACAGCTGCAATTACTGCAATCAAAAATGCGCGGGAAGAAGCAGTGAAATCGAACGATGTCAAGGGTTTAAATATTCATTCTGATTCTGAATATGCGGCTAAGTGCCTTACCGAGTGGGGTGACAAATGGGAAAGTAATGGCTATAAAAAACAGGGAGGTGATATAGCTAATCTTGACCTGATTAAGGATGGTAGGGAGCAGATTAAGCAGTACAACAAATTGTACAACAAGAATAATGGGCCCGGAAAGGGTGTCGTTTTCACTCATGTCCGTGGCCATGCAGGCATCCACGGGAACGAAATGGCTGACCGTTTAGCAAATAAGGGAGCAGGATTTTGAAAGCTCTACCATTGTTGCTTCAACATTTGAATTCCGATTATTTAACTAGCGTTTACAATGAATATATGTGTTACAGAAGAGGAGGACAAGAGCAACTCTAGAGGTATCCGATGAATCTTAAGGCTATCGAAGGTATTCAATCAAGATCAGCTGCCGCAAAACATAAGTGAAATGTAGCGTCAAGGCAATAAGCGACAAATAGCAGTTGGGGATCCAATCTCTTCGCTAGCGGCTTGTTCCAATCCAAAAATCGATTATAATGAGGGGTCAAGTTTCTGGAGCAAGCATGTCTTCAGATATTTGGCTAAAATGGCCTTTCTAAGTAAAATCCTGGCCGTTGAGATTCAAGTTTATATCCTCGAGTCCACCGTTCAGATCAATTTCAGCTGAGCAACTCAAATGGTCCCTCAATTAATCACCGCAATTTGTATCCCGTCTTATCGAATTTGGTATCATGTGGACTCTTTACGCTTGCTGAACACCTTGTTCAATTGGAGCCTCCTGCTTAAAATGATATCATCCAACATGCAACACCGAAATCACACACAATCAGGCCAATTGCTTATCTTCGAAGTAATATCAAGTCTTACTCGACCTTCGTTTTATTACTACTGAGTAATCCTCGGGTTGCCTTAAAACACCTCCCGGAGTACATCAGAACTCTCTGTAATTGTGTATCTCGCTAAGTTATCAGTATTGCACCTAGTGAGGACCAATCCCTACTGTAGCATTGAAGTCGTAATTCGCAACTACCCGGCTATACAGGTACACTATAAAACAGTGCAACAAAAACGTAAACGTCTTACTTGAGCTGCATATGCATTATTACTGCATATAACACGCACCGCAGGCAAAAATTTGAGGCTCAAAAATTAAACAATGGCAAAAGAGATGTACAGTATCACCCGTTCGTGCGCCGTCTCCGATCGCGCTACTGAATGTGACCCTAACAGGCTTAACTGTGTCCGATCGAACGAGAGAAAGTGTTGCCCTGTTGGTATGACCGTACATGTTCGTGAACCGAGGTCACGTGCCCATAACCGTTTAAATTCATATATCACGTGACTTCAGAGCGTACTCCTCCAAGGAGCAGTATTTGAAAAAACATCATGCCGGCGAGAAAGGGCCCCAACGAAACGGAGCTCACGACGACATTTTCAAGAGAAACCAGAGCAAGTAGACGTGCCAGAACAGTTGAGGAACCCTTGGCCTCGACTACTGAGCCGTCTGTTGACGAAAACAATGTTGTGGTGGAGGACGACGACGTCGAGGAGGAATTCCATGAGGCGCCCGGAACCCAAAACAACAACGACGAACTTGTGAAAAACATGCAGGAAACCCTCCTGAAGGTTCAGGAAACGGTTGATCACCTGGAGAAACAGTTGAATAAGGCAAGGACTGAAGAGGGCGAACTCAAGAAACAGCTCCACCTCTACCACCAAGCTTTTGACTCCTACAAGGCGAAAACCGATAAACGACTGGCCACCCTGCAGAATGTGGTAGATGAGCAAAAAGAGAAGCTCCAAAAAGCTTCGACTTGAACAAAGTGGCCAAAAAAAACATTTCTCGAAAGTGGCACGCAACTTACAGCAATGGAGGGGATACAGGTGGGATCTACCGTATGAAGGTGAGGTGTACAGTGAACGTCAAAGGAGTGAAGTTGTTTGACGTTATGAAAAAGTGGCCAAGGTATGTCCTAAGTAATTAGTACAATTTAGAAGCTGGCATGCCCTGGTCGGAGAATGGTTGCAAAAGCAGGGGATCACTAAAGGTGAAGGTTACAACTGCGATTGTGGAACTCGAATCCATTCAACATAAAATAAAACAACAATGTCCATTACCGGCAGAAGAACTAACAAAATTATTGAAATTGTCCCCGTACCTTGAGCTACCAATATTATTGGATACGAAGGCCGGCCTCCAAGCAATGGCGGAGTTTTTATCTACGGGACGAAAACGAACTGATGATCACCTCACATTACACCAATCCAGTCCAACTTATAGCAGGCAATTGGAAGCAACCCAGGCTACATCACAGCAGGCTGATTCATTTAATGATTCCGGGTCTGT
>JAJMBO010000052.1:0-24740 GCA_030585065.1 Blastobotrys persicus
GCTCGTATTTTTGTTCGAGTTAGCCCATCCAAGGACCAGCCGCCGCTGTTGCTGCTACATGGGTTTCCTCAGACACATGCGGAATGGCACAAGTTGGTACCCTTCCTACAGCCACATTACACTATTGTACTAATTGACTTACGCGGATACGGTGCATCTGAATCTGTAGCTGAAAGCACCAATGGTTCTGGTTATACTAAACGCCTAATGGCTCAAGATTGCGTCGATGTTATGTGTCACCTGGGATTCAGCCAATTTAGCGTAATTGGTCATGATAGAGGAGCTCGTGTAGCCTATAGACTGGCCTTTGACCATCCTGAAAAGCTCAAAAAGGTCGTACTTCTTGATATCATCCCAACTTTGGCCATGTTCCAAAGTTTTGGTAGCCCTGCCGCTGCAGTGAATGCCTATCATTGGTTATTCATGGCTCAACCTGAACCTTTTCCAGAGACTCTAATGGCATCTGCAGATAATGGAAAGTTCTTTCTGGAGAAATCGCTAGCTAGCTTGACAGGAGCTCGAAATCTAGAAGCTTTTGACCAGACAGCCATGGAAAGTTACCGCCTCGCTTATTGCAGTTTGCAGAAGATCCACAATGCATGCGAGGATTACCGAGCTGGGGCGTTTTTTGACTGTGTCTATGATGAAGAAGACATTACGCAAGGGAATAAAATTCAGGTTCCGGTGTATACGGTTTGGGCCACTGGTGGACTCTTTGCTAAACCTATGGAGGGAAAGAAGGAAGGTCCATTGGAAATCTGGCAAAAGTACTGTACAAATATTCAGGGGCAAGCATTTGACTGTGGCCATTTCATACCCGAAGAAATGCCGGAAGAATTGGCCAAAGTTTTGCTCAAGTTTTTACTTGCGTAAGACATAATACGACTCATTTATCGCGAACTACATGATGTGACCATTTGAGTCTCTTTTCACTTCCATCCGTTAGTACAAGATATTGATAATACAGAGAGTATTTTTAACAGTGATTGCGTATCAAGCAACACTGAGGATATTCATGAACTATGAATTGGATATAAATCAAAGTGTCAATTTTGATTTCTAGGCCCGTATAGCATCCGATAAAGAGCCCAAATCTCTCCTTATACTCTCGTTTACCAACGTACTAACTCTTTTCCTGGGTACATGAATGTACTTTCCATATCCTTCATTTGGCCCAATAAGCTATAACTAAATTTCCATTATGATCAAAATAACCATCTCCATCTATTAATCCAGCTGAATAATGACCTATAGTTTTTTCAGTCAGATAATCACAGCCTCCAGCCTTTTTTGGAAATCACTTTTACAAGCTTAGGATTCGCCTGCAACACTGCCATCTCCCATAGCAATTGACTGAACATATACATAAAAAAATCTCCCCAGGGGCTCCACCACAAAAGCCCAAACTCAATGCTTTAATAGGATTATATAGACTTTGAGTGGCAACCTTACAACCCTGGAGACAACCAACTCCCTACTCAATTGGTTCTTCATGTCTTATCGGCGAAGGAAAACTTATCCATGAGCCGCTTCATCAGCTCGCTAAACAAACCATTTTCCAAAACAACTGGTTCGTGTGCACGGATACCCAATTGGGAAATATATGGGGTGATCGTCAACACTCCGACAAATTCCGAAGTTTTAAAAACAAACGCCCCCCAGCTGCCTTCTACATCTCACAACACTGCACGAAAATTTTTTCTGAGTATAGTTGGCTTTCCAACAGGCGACTAAACGACGACGAATATTTTATTTATTTATTAGAGGGGTTAGATGGAAGCATAGAGGAAGATGTCGTTCAAGTTCAACTGGAACTGTTTCAACGAAGAAAATTTTTACCGCAGGGCGAAAAGTCTGCTGACGGATGCATTAAATAAAAGCAACAAGCCGCCAATTATTGTGGACAAAATCAATGTTGAAGAGCTGTCATTAGGCGACAAACCACCAAAGCTAGAGATATTGGAAATTGGGGATCTTGCTGATGATAGGTTCAGGGGAATTTTCAAGCTCAACTACAGTGGCAACGGGTCCATCACCCTGGCGACAAAGGTTGAAGCTAATCCACTAAACGTCTATGCGGAAAATAGTCCATCATTCAGTAAACCTAAATTTGCTGCTGCATCCACGTCTCTACCTATGCCATTGAACCTGACATTGTCAGAAATCAAGTTATCTGGCATCATAATTTTGGTCTTTTCCAAGGCCAGAGGTTTGACATTGGTCTTTCGAAACGACCCGTTGGAATCCATCAAAGTGAGCTCTACTTTTGATGCCTTGCCTGGCATCGCAAAGTTTTTGCAAGTTCAAATTGAGAACCAAATTCGACTGTTGTTCAGAGAAGAATTACCCACGATCCTGCATAAGCTGAGCCATCGATGGACCCCAGGCAACTCAATAATTGAGCAAGAGCCCAAGAGCTTGTCAAAGCCAGTTTCGTTGGTTGAGATCAATCCTGGAGACCCCGAATTTAGTCCTTCAAACATGTTCAAGCTAGACATGTTGCTTGCATCACAACGGACCCTCAGTCTCTTTACTCCTTCCATTCCTGACGTTATATATCGCTCAAATTTGGAATCATTTGAGCGCAAAAAGAGAAGAGAGGAAAAGGCCATCCAAACGCTGGACGATGGGGATGATTTGACTGAGATTATGAAAATTCAATCCAGAAACAGCAAAAACTCTCATAAGCCTAAGCGCAGAGTCATCAAAATTGGCCCACTGAAGAACAATGACGGGGCTTCAAAGAAAAAGGTGGCACAACAGTCAGCGTCGCAAAATGAGAAGCCACTATTGCATCAACCAGAAAAACGAGAATTGCAACAAGAGAAGGCATCTCCTACTCCGCCGTCGCTTGTGGTAGAAGAAGCTGCTACCACGGGCAAGAAATCAGAACAGCCATCAAACCTATGGGCCCCAATCAAAAAAGATCCTGCTTTCAATGAATTTTTCAGTTCAAACATTCTTCGTGATGACCCTCCTCCTTACGTTGCTTGATGAATTATGTATGCATGTATTTAACGAAATGAAACGATTTCTACTGTATATGCCCGTTCCTAATGAACATGGGCTATTTGTCGAAGGATTACCGTGAATAATTTGGTCAAACTCTTGCTAAACCAGCTTAGATGCGTGGCCATAAAAATAGTGTCACGGAAAGAAGAAGATTCACAAGCAGCCCCGAAATACAAGTAGCGTAATACCGATGTTAAGGTAGACGAAAACTCCAGAATATTTCATTGTTTTAATTAATTCTGAGCCTATCACAGGAAATGGACGAAGCTATTTTTGGTCAAGCGTCTGAAGCTCTTACCAAAGAAATAGACTGGAATGCCTAATGCTAAAAGAAACAAAAAGATACCGTAAATGGTCATGATGGGTGTAACAAACCCTGCTTTTGCTACCCAAGGTAGTAGGAACTTGGAAACCCCGTAAGCCCAAAGGTCCTTTATAATAGATGCGAGGACGAATATGTCTCCAGAAACTGGTTTATAGCAGTCCACAGCATAGGTTCCAATAATGCTAATGATCGAGGTTGACTGGATGCCGACCAGTCCATAGCCTAAAATGACAATGGCTTCCCAAGGCCATTGGTGCTCATAACCGACAGCAACAACTGTGAGTCCAATAATTGAGACTGCAATATATGGAATCATAGAAGGTAACCTCATCTCAGGCTCCCGGATTCCATTGTTTCTAATTGTGCATCGCTTTGAATACCAATCTGAAAATGGCCCTGCAGTAAATAGGCCCACACTCGCGCCAACAAATGTGGCAAAGTTGGCATATCCAACACTTGCTGAGCTCCAGTTGTAGGGTTCCGCACTAAATACTTCAGACTGAGTCAGATTGGTGATTAGGAAAATGCATGAACTCCAACAGTACACAAACGCTGACCAAAGAACTAGTGGGAATGTGGCTAGCTTGACTGGCACCCAAATGGGCCTCCAGACATTGGCAGTCTCTGAAACGTAATAGTGAAATAGATTGAACTGTTTCTTTCCTGGATGGCCGGCACCAAGAAAGTTGTCCTCTGCCTGCACTTCAATAGCATTTGTTTCTACATGTTCCTTCTTGTCATCTTTTGCCGCTTCGATCAGGGGGTTCTCAATTCGGCTCCACTTCGTTTCGGGCATGAAGAGGAGGGTTCCGACGGTTAGGAAGCCATACAAACCAACATTCAACCACCAAAAACTTCTCCAACCATACTTTTCAGTCATTGCACCTGATACAATTGGCCCCACCATCATGGCGCTAAAAACCGACCAAGAGTATAACCCCATATACAAACCTCGTTCATGCAAAAACATAACATCAGTTACCAATGCTGGAGGGAGAGCCTGCGAAGCTCCCGATGCCAAACCATGGACAGCTGAAGCCCCGAGCATTGAGCTATATGACTGGGCCAAAGCTCTCCAAAGGCAAACGCCAAAGCCTAATATGGACGACAATATCAGTACTATTCGACGCCCAAATTTTGTTGACATTGGAATCCAGATAAAGGAAGCAAATCCAAGAACCAAAATAAATACTCCGGTAAACTGTAGAACGTCATTGTTTGATCGGTTCCATTCTTCGGCGTAATATGGGACTTGCGGGGCCACGGACAACGGTCCAAACTGATTTATAAACCCATATATGGTCTGCCCAGTCATAATGGCAAACTTCCATTTCCACGACCAGTTCAATGGATCATTTGGGTTATCTTCTGGTTGTGGGATCAGAACTTGTTTTCCGCTCTGTACTAAATGGATGTGACCAACATCCTTCATTAATTCCGTCCCTGGAACAGCATCCCATTCAATTTCCGCGCTATTTGCGTTTTCCTCGTCTCTAGCCATACTTCTGGCGGAATACTGAGGGAATGAGTTGGTTTATAAACTTCATGAATTCCGCTACTCCCCCACCCCGCATTATCGTAAAAACATGGGGCAAAGAAGATCTGCAAGACGTTGCCGTCTTGAGCACTGCGGAATTACATCAACCCCACTATGTAGAATCCTCGTCCAGTTCATTGGTCGTATTATCAAGCGGCAAGCTACATCTTCTTGCTTGCAAATTACCGGTATTCCTCTCTTGCCCTCACTCCCCCCTCCTGGACAAGGGAGGGTTGAGTAAGAAGAGGGTTAAACAAGAAATTCGTAGCTGCTGAAAAAATAAATAGCCGCTTTAGCTTTCTTTAAAGAGAGTATGATGTTCATTATTTGTGACAAAATGCCCTTCCGGCAATGGGACAAATAGTAGTTTGTAGTTCTTGCTTGTACTATTTGCCCTGTTACGCCTTAGAATATTACTGCTATGGCTATTGCGGGCAATTGGATTGTAGGTACTCCGCCATCTGAGAAGGTAACACAATGATCCGTCTTTTAATATTAAACTGGTTTAGCAAATCAATAATGAATCGGATTTTCTGATAGAACTGTAGCCTTAATGTAGACAAAATGTGTCTACTAATCATTCTGTTGTACAAAAAAGATGTAAACCCATATATAAGTGCACCACTCTCTTCCATGAATAGAGGAACATTGGTGTTGGAGATTTAATTTGTGGTTCTATGCTCTCTGGCCTATCTACAGTCTCAAGAACCCATTATTAAGAACTGGATTCGCTCCTAGCGGGTTTTAATAGCTCACGATGATATAGTTTAGAAAAGTTGCCCGTTATATTCCCGAAACTGTAATCAACGCCTGAGTTCTGGCGCCTGCAAACATTTATGGCTAGACATGTCTCGCCGACCGTCTTCAAAGGACAAAGTAAAGGGATTGCTAAAAAGAGCTACCAGATCGTCCTGCTCTGGTATAGCGGAATCACAGTTTGACGATAACGGTAAAGACTATCTAGCCTATGCAAATAATAGTTACAGCTATGCAATAGAGGAGGGCATACCAATACCAATCAGCACTACTACAATGGAGCCATTTACCGTTTCAGATGATAATTGCCAGCAATTACTCATTGCCACAGGGATCCCAGAAAACACCAAAGATGATGGTGATTACTTGATTGACGAATTCTGTAAATACAATCTCCATTTATTGATTGCCACCGCATTAAAATCCCCCATAAAGTTCCCAAATTTCACACATTTCACTTCTGAATGCGCCAAACTCCCTGTCAACGTGCTCAAGCCATGTCTCCTTCAGAGCTTGCAAGAAGTGCTTCGCTCCTTAAAGCTACCTCGACAAGACTTTGGTCATATAATCAGAAAATACCTGAACGATGTTCGGACCCTGATGGATAACACAATAGACTGGTCCTGGAGTATTGACAACGCTATATCACTTCTGTGTTTGACTTACGATAATTCACCCAACTTTGTCGAAGCATTTGATCTAGGATGTGGGCTCTTTTCAGAAATAGCTGGCCGTACAGATAAATCCAGACAGGTAGACGAAAAGCTCACAACCGAAGTATTGACTATCCTGTTGATAAAGAATTCGTATATCACTGTGTTCTCACAAATTGCATTTGAGGCTATTCTTCAAATTCTTGCCAAATGTCGAATGAATTCCGACGTCTTAAAAAAGCTGTGCTGGTCACGGCTCCATATCAATGGCTTTTACTCTCAAAGGCATATTCCCTTGCGAAGCATGAGAGCAGAATACCTTAGAGTAGTTCTGTTCAACTGTGTGATAAACATTTCTCTTATTGATGGCTCTTCCGAACAACTGGAAGAAGCGTGCATTACTGAGATTCGAGAAACGGTATTAGAGGAACCCGATAGTAGTGTCCTGACGAAGTACTTTCAACTCTTACGGCATTACGGTGCCAACTTTCAGAGTGAAAAGCAGCTGGAGTTAGAAGAAACCAAGGGACTGACGGAGGATGAATACCTACGACGACTTGAGATTTCCAAAATGATAGAAGATCTTCAGCAAACTTGCAAGTATTCTTCGAGACCCTCATAGAGATGGATCATTCTTAATAGTAAAAGCATTAGAGTAAAGAATAGAACCACTCAGCTACTCCGATAACCAAATGCTTCGGGCCTGCTTCAATTTTCACACCCCTCCCCCTCCCCCTCCAACTGAGGGGAATGGCCAGTTATTTCCGCACACCCCGCATTGAACGAAACTTCACAGTAATGGCTTAGGGAGGGTCAGTATATGAGGCATTGAATCTAGATAACCTGTTTCAAGGAGAAAAATACTGTTTTCTTCAGGTTTGACCTGTCGTATACTAACATCGTGAAAATGAAATAACTCGTTTGACACAAGGTGAAGCTCTTAAACATGTACTATCGTTAATGGTGAATCAAACAGTCGAGATGAGTTTCTGATTGTTCCGTCGCTACGCGGAATTAATTCTTTTTTACTATTATTATTATATGGATTTAATTTTGTTTCTTTTTTTGCCGTTCGACCGAAAGTTTCAGTTTAGATTTCCTCTCACAGGTCTAGTTTTGGTCCTCAATGGTATGCCCTTCAGACTATTAATTTAAAGATGTGAGTTCTTGGAACTACAATGCTCAATCTTGGATTACACTGGGCTGTTCAGATAGTGCCCCACTCGACATTCCCCTTTCTATTTCTTTTTCGGGATCAAGAAGAATACTATAACTTGCTTAGATTAGTCCTTCGGCTATTCAGTAAATAGATCTATTTCCTCAAATCCGACCATTTCTTTCCGTCGAGCTCCCTCAGGATCTCTTGCTTGATGTCACAAGCAGTAGATGCGCCTTTGTAGGCAAATCCAGTATATAGTTGGACAAAATCTGCACCAGCGTGGGCAAACTCAACGGCATCATGGCCATTGGAGATACCACCACAACCAATAATAGTTAGCTCAGACCCAACATGCGATCTAAGACTCTTCACAGCTTTGAGTGCTAGAGGCTTCACAGGTTTGCCAGAAAGACCACCAACTTGACTAACAATTGATCTATGGGACTGAAGTTCTGCGGGTCGAGAAATTGTGGTGTTGCTGACAATGACTCCGTCTATTTTAGAAGCCTTGACAGCTGCAGCAATAGATTCAATTTCCGGCTCGGACAAGTCTGGAGCAATCTTAACCACAAGAGGCGGCTTTCGTCCATTTAGTTGGTCTCTTTCTGACACCAGCCGTGTCAAAAGGTTAGTAAGTTTAGATTCATTTTGAAGATCACGCAGACCGGGAGTATTTGGACTAGAAACGTTGACGACCAGAACGTCAGCAAAGTTTCCAAAGGTTCTCACGCCAGATACATAATCTTCAGTCTCGTCTCCCGTCTTATTTTTGCCCAAGTTCACAGCCAGCGCCTTCTCAGGGCGAAGGGAATTATTTGCGCCATCATGAAGCGGATATGCCAGAGCCTTAGCCAAGCGAGTTTTCAGACGCCCGAGCACAGCCATATGTCCCTCAGAGTTGAACCCGTAGCGGTTAATCACTGCATCGTCCTTTTCCAATCTAAAAAAGCGCGGCAATGGGTTACCTGGTTGGGGTTTGGGTGTGATTGACCCAACTTCAACATATGAGAAGCCCATATCAAGCAGACTATCTATTGCCTTTCCGTCTTTATCAAGTCCAGCAGCAACACCAACCGGGGATCTCAATTTGAGGGGCTTGTCGGTGTTAGCAAATAATGTTACCTCTAATTGTCTACCAGGGTCTTTAGAGTCATCCCATCCCTTTGGCTCCCGAGGATTCAGACACGGGTAGTGCATAACCTCAATTGCTAGTTTGTGTGAGTCCTCACCGTCACAAAACAGTCTCACGAGAGGAAGGACAACGTATTGATGGACGGAAGATCGTGCATCCCGATAATACCAATACAACCCACCGGTAGAAACAACGCCAACCGCAGCTGCAGTGGTCAACTTGTAGCCCAAAGACGACTTCCTTCTGTATGTCCCACCCGCCTGGCTGCGAATTGCTGTAGTTGAAAACCGTCGACTGAACACTTGCATTATGGATTGCGTGCAACTCGTTTTGTTCCTAAGAATTCCCATCTCCGACCGGCGAGCCACGGCCAACCAGTCTGGTGAAGCACCACTCTTCTAAGCAGCTCTGGCCATTGTAGACTAATAAGTTCTAGAATTATCATCTTTTTTCAGCTAACGTGTAAATTCCAGAGTACGTTTTCGTCTATGATCGGACTATTTCGTTTTATTGGATTCATAATGCCTGTGAGTCTACAGCATCAACTTGATAGCCACTTGTTTATCGTCACCGATTGATAGCTTCCGCCAGTTATAACTTTTAGCATGAAATATTTAGTTAGATCCAGCAAAAATTTATAGTTCTCAACTCTTACATTAACATCCGCATGATTATCGGCACAATTACGACTTTGGCAGCTGCAAACTCGCCGTCCTCAATGATATTCATCATGCTGTTAATTTATCTCAAAGAATGTGAATATTCAGCATTGTAGCGTAAGCTTTCTAGGCACGAGGTCCGGGGTCAGGGCCCAGGGGCCTAGGGCTTCTATCGGGCCGTTAGCCGCCCGAAAGAGCGGCAATATCTCGTTAGCTGTCCCCACTTACTGATTGCCCTGGCTGGACGCATTAGTTCATTTTGAATATTAGAGATGTCGCTTGCACAGAGTTTGAAGGTAGCACTCGTTCAGATCGCAGCTGGTGCTGATAAGGCTGCCAACTTGGTCAAGGTGAAGGAGAAGGTGACTGAGGCTGCCACTAATGGAGCAAAGCTTGTTGTTTTGCCGGAATGCTTCAACTCTCCCTATGCGGTTTCAGCATTTCCTGAGTACGCAGAGACAATTCCCGGAGGCGAGACTTATACGTTTTTATCCAAGCTGGCCAAAGACAGCAGCATCTTTTTGATTGGTGGTTCTATTCCTGAGAAGGATTCCTCGGGCAAATACTACAACACTAACATTTCATTCAACCCCAAGGGAGAGGAAATTGCGAAACATAGAAAGGTTCACTTGTTCGATATTGATGTTCCCGGTAAAATTAAGTTTAAGGAAAGCGACGTGTTGTCGCCTGGCGACAAGGCCACGGTGTTCCACCTAGAGGGCTACGGCAACATCGGACTTGGAATCTGCTATGACATCAGATTCCCTGAGTTAGCAGCAATTGCCGCCCGTCAGCACAATGCCTTTGCGATGATTTATCCTGGTGCATTCAATACGACTACCGGCCCTCTTCACTGGAAGTTGCTCGGCCGAGCCCGTGCCACCGATAATCAATTATACGTATTAATGGCGTCTCCATCCAGAGATCTGCACTCTTCGTATCATGCTTATGGCCACTCCCAGGTGATTGACCCATGGGGTGGTATGGTGGTCGAAGCTGATGAAACTGAGAAAATAGTCTACGCGGAACTAGAGCCTTCGGTAGTCGAGCAGGTCCGCTCATCAGTGCCCATCTCCACCCAACGTCGATTCGACGTCTACGGCGACATGTCCAAAGATGCCAAAGTCTCAGATAAATAGTCCATTAGTAACACTGCCATTACCATTTTTAGTATTAATGGCTGAAATGCACTAGTCTAAGGAGTCTGATCCAACTTTTGTATTTTGTTTTTTTTGGCATACTACTCAATTGGTCCGATTGTCACAAACCCCACAGGGGTTCAGACTGTATAATCCGAGGTATTATCAAGTGCCCTGCATTGAGCTGGGAATCGGGAGTCAATGTAAATTGGATAGGTCAGGGGTAGAAGATAACCCTGTACGTAGTGCGTGATACATTACATGGGTCACATAGGTACTGCAGCTGCCGGTGATTCAAGCATGTCCTCATTCGATTAACTTTTTTTTTTTTTTTTTTTTTTTTTTTTTTTTTTCAGTTTTCCGGAATTGATGTGGCTGCGCTCGGACCTATTCAAATCGCAGCCGTGTGTGCTGCTGGGTTTTGGATTGCTGTTTTGGGAGTATGTCAAACAAAAGTGGTTCTTCGGCCACGCCGATTTATCAGATATTAAGGCAATCTCAGATCGAAGGCGAACGGATGCAACGGTTTATACCCTTTCAAGGTAACCGGGGACTATAGGCATTCCCAAGCGATAATTATGCTAGATCCCTGGCTTCTGTGTATGATAGGGCCGATTGCATAAAGATGGAGCACCACATGCTATCGCGCGTCCGAATTCACAAGGGTTGCATGGATCGGAATCGAGACGGCTGGCTGTCGGGGATCAAACGGCTGCCTGGCTGGCAATCAATTGTCCAATTGAGGTTTGATGTGTAGATCGAATTTAGCACAAAAGTAAAGATTTGGAATATATAAAGTGTTGCATTTACTCTGAAAACAATCAAATCCAACTCGTTTTCATTCGTTTGCTAACAAAAAAAAAAAAAATGTACACCAAGACTCTCTTCGCACTCTTCGCTACCTCTACTTTGGCTGCTGGCGTTTCTAACCAGACTGAGGCTGCTGTTGCAACCACTACAAAGGTTGTTACTCTTCCATGTTCTGAAGAGAAGTGTCAACAAAAGACAACCGTCGTCACTACGCCATGTTCGACCCCAGTGCCAACTCAGCTCCCTGCTAACGTGTCTTCTAACGGCACTGTTGGTCCAGTCCAGCCAACTACTTCTGGTCCAGAACAGGTCAATGGTGCTTCTGCCGTTGGCAGCTTCTTGGGTGCCGCCGCCCTAGGTGCCGCTGCTCTCTTCATTTAATTCTCAAGCAGGTTTGTATTTTAATTTCTGTACTAATGTGTTTATTACGAATTTTTTTATTAAAGGGGCCATACGGCACTAGTTATGTAGGCGTCAAGACATCAATACACTTTTCTATATGAGATTACAGTGAGGCAAAATTAAAAATTAGTTTTTGACGGCATACTTTCGCTGGAACTTGTCGTTAATCTCAGTGAGATAGTAAGTCCCCTTCTTAATGGTGTCAAGAGTACCTTGTGGAGTGAAGTTCTTGGCGAGATGAGCTTTTTCTCTCAAGCCCAAGGCAGTTTCGTACTCAGCTGGAGTGAAGACAGTTCTGTTCTCAAGGGCATTCTCAATATCCAAATTCTTGACAATGGATGAGACGTCACCCTTGACAACCAAAGAGTACAAAGAGGAAGCCAAACCAGAACCATAGGAGAAGAGGGAGATTCTCTTGCCAGCAAGATCATCCTGTTTGACGTAGGTCAACAAAGACGCCAGCGAGCCGAAAACACTGGCAGTGTACATATTACCAGTGTTGGTTGGGACCTTTAGGGATGGGTTTAGACGAGTGGCAGCTCGATCCTTGGCCAAAGCCAAGAAAGTCTTCTCTACAGTCTTATCTGTCAAAGAAGCCTCATAATCGAGGTTCTTGACTTCATCAGGCACACCTTCGAACTTGGAAGGGTCTTTGGTGTAATCATTGTAGAGCATTCGAGCATAGGACTTTGTGACCAATTTGCAAGTTGGCACGTGGAAGACAGAGTAGTCAAATTGATCAATGCCCTTGTCGGCAGTCTTGGACTTTCTGTTATAAGCCTGGTAACAAGCGTCAACTGCTCTGGTGTAGCAAGTAAGAGAATAATGGCCGTCAACCACTGGATACTCAGACGTGAAATCTGGCTTGTAAAAGTCATAGGCATGAGCCATGTATGTGCCGTGGACAGGGTCCAAGACCAAAGGAGCATCTGGACCAACCAGCATTGCAACGGCACCCGCACCGCCAGTTGGTCGGGCATTGCCCTTGGCGTAGATGGCAATATCACCGGCAACGACAATAGCATTTCGACCATCCCAAGAAGAGGATTCAATCCAGTTGACAGCATTGAAAAGACCGTTGGTGCCACCGTAACAAGCATTAACACTGTCCAAACCCTCAATGTCAGTGTTGTCGCCGAAAAGCTGCATCAAGACAGATTTGACAGATTTGGACTTGTCCAAAAGAGTCTCAGTACCAACATCGAGACGCCCAATAGACTTTGGATCAATATCATTCTTCTCCATCAGCTTGGACACGACGGTAAGCATGAAAGAATAAATATCCTCACGATCATCAACAAAACCCATGTTGGTCTGGCCAAGACCGATCGTGTACTTGCCCTGGGGGATCTGGTCATGCTTCTCCAACTCGGCCTGGTTCACAACCTTGCCAGGAATATAAATTTCCATGGCCTTGATACCAATATTCTGGGGTCGTTCGTTCATAGTCATTATGCTTGTTGTATATAGAAGTTAGATGTCGGTAGTGAATCTAGTTTATACTAATTCGCTGTCCTCTTCTGAAAGGGGTATCTTTCTTTTTATATTCCTCTGCCTCAGTAGATTCCAGTCCCTCTTTTTCGCGTCACAACGCGCACTTTTTTTTTTTTTTGTTTTGTTTCGATCCGAAACTGTCCTCCCAACTGGACCTTTGGTAGTCATACTTTGAGTATTATGTAACATTCTAGTGAACGGATTACTAAGCCCGCTTTTAGGGCGGACCCTGACATTAGCCTCGCCAAACAGTTACTTCTGGTGGATATAGTGTATTACATAAGCCAGAGGCTCTGGATGGCAAGTTTTCCAATAAGCTACTGGACAATTGGTCAGTTTGCGTGCGAGCGGATGAACTGCTTGACAGCTGCGCCCCAAGCGGGGCGACGTTTGTATTGAGCCATAGATGGGGGAAGGGCGTCGATGGCAGGAATCAGGTCATGGATGCATTGTTCATGCACCAGTTCAGTGAGGGGAGTCAAGTACGTGCGAATGGAGAAAAGCACTGCCTGACTGTTGGGGAGACGGGTGAGACACTGTCGTTCGACCCTGAGAAAGACTTTGGAGAAATCCAGGTCCTCTGCCTTCAATTCTTCGATTTGTTCATCTTGCTCAGAGTGGTTGGCTTTTGGGGAATATAACTCTTCATGGGGCTGAATGTTCCAATTGAAGCGCACGACCCAACGGCCAGACTTGATGCGGTCAAAGTACACGTCCATGGGCCTTTCGAGCCTGTCTTTGTATCCGGGAACAGGTGCATGAATCTGTGAAAGCGGTTGATTTAGTTTTTCCGCAGGATCGAATCCAGATGGGAATCCAAAGGTGCCACCGCGTAAGTAATAGTAGCCGTCCTCCTGGTTCTTCATCAATATCAATAGATCTTCTTCGATATTCTTGCCCAGGGCGACGATCAGGTCTTCGATCTTCTCAAACCCTTGTGAGGAAGCCGGGAGAACGGAGTGTCTTATCCTGTTCATGACCTTGTCCTGGGCAGTCTGTTTAAAGCATTCTGGGTATTTTTTGCACATGAACCCAATGACTGTGTCATATGCTTCCCGCAAGGCTTCGTCGGCAACTGGATTATGCAGTATAGTGTTGTGTCGGTGACGTTCTATGATCTTTGCCTTTTCGTCGGTTCGCTGTACATAGGTATCTTCAATCAATAGCCAGTCGTCGTCGCCAGACAAGCTCCGCACACCCATGGTCAGTTTGTAATCATCCTTTCCCACGAACGGGCGATACACTCTAGGTTTGGCCTTTTTCCAATCAAACTCCTCTTTCCTGAACCATCGGAAAAAGGCCAGCGCCAGCAGAATGGCCCCAATGTTATACACCAATATCATATCTACCATCTTTGTCTGTGACTCAAAAAAATTCTCTTCATTTTGCTCTTTACTTCGCGGCTATCTCCTCTTGCCCCCACCGCTCGCCGAGACATACCATACACTGAAGCTTCACAAAACGTCGGTCACGCTTCTCCGTGCCGGTGCTAGCCTCTTCCGCCCAGGCCCGGACCCCAGACCCCCCATTTTTAAAAAATACAGCCTACAGCTGTCACTCCTGTAGTTCCTTGCACAGCAATCCACTACAACATCGCACTAGAGTGTGGAGAGGCTAAAGAGGAAGTTCGAGAAATGAACTCGGAGGCTAGATTCGAGCAAATAGAACGGCTTGCGACCCCTTCGGACGCAGCATTGATCGGGAGAATGGAAAAATCAGACTAGATCGAAGAATGACTAGATGGAATGAGTATAGAGCGTGCCTCGAGGTAGTAGCGAGGATCTTGTGATGGCCAGAGGTGGTCACAAGCTTCGTATCTATGTAGTCCTCCCCTCATCTACAGATACAGTCTTGAACAGCGAGAACTCTTGGGACGTCTGACTGTCTGAGAAGCCTTGGATTGGGTATCCAAAGCAATTCAGCATTTCCAGTGGATAGATACACAAATCCCCTCACTACACCGAACCTCAGAAGGGGCCCCAACGGGAGTAAGGAAGACTCCATCATATACGGGTAGAACCAATACTCACGATAAACAACCACTTACCCCACACAGAAATAACCCTCAATTAGCAACATCCAAGACTCCATCGAGTAGAAGAGCTTGTTACCTATGTGGAGGTACTGATCATATCATAAAGGATTGCCCACAGAAACAAGAAATTGCCAACCTGAAAAAGGAAATTGCAAGACTCCAATCAGAGTTGGGTCGAAAGGCCGAGGAGAAAGTCAAGGCGTCGTTGAAGGAGTCGCACGGTCAAGAGCGCTTTTACAACCGACGTCACCTAACAAACTTTCAGACATAGTCAACGCGTCCTGTTATCGACTAAGGAACTGGATGCGGGAGCTTCTAAACGAAAATTCGGGAAACAATGGATAGGACCTTTCACAGTGATAGAAGTCCTCGGAAAAGGTAATGCGGTTCGACTATACATGCCTGCAACCTGGAGGGGCAATGATACCTTTAATATCAGCAAAATCAGACCCTTTCACCCCCGATTGTGTGGACACACAACCCTACAACGACAGATGACGACGTCGACTTCTACTCCAACAACCCTCTTAAGATCATATCTATTAATGCTTCCGAGGCTGATGGATCTACAGTATCTTATCGTGTGTCTATCTGGGATGATGAAAGAGAACTACCCGGGGGAGCGTACTTCACTCTAGAACAACTGAAGGGATATGAAGACCTAATCAAACTACATCACGACACCTTCCCCACCAGCCCAAAACCGCAAAATCTCGAGACATTTTTAGCGGCTTCGGACCCTGAGAGGGGGCATTATGTCAGACCCCAGTCCCAGTCCGACCAAGAGACTCAAGGGACGGGTCGGACACGTCTGAACATTCCGAAGAGACCTCTACACCAAAACAAACAGAAGTCCAGAATAATATAAATAGGAGTTGGTAACGTTCGTTGGGAAACCAACGAACGTTATTCTTCAATGTCGTATCATATCTTGACAGGCTTGGTTCTCTCTCTCTCCCTCTCTCGGATTGGTTTGGCTCATTTGTTATTGTATATTATTGGTTATAATAAATACTTAAGTGAAGACTCTTATTAGGACTTTTTTATCTGTTTAGAGACACACCAGGATTAGCTACTCTACAACATTCTCAACCTCACCCTAGGGTCTAACATAATAACGTTCGTTCGCCCCGCGGTCCCCTTTCTCTTTAGTTCATGTATAATCGTTTTTACTAATCAATTATGCTGTCATCACGTGACTCCAAGGACCATATAGCCAATGATGAATTAACGCTTAGGCATCATTTTGTTGAAGAAGATCCAATGTTCATACATACACGAATGTATGAATATACCTATTTACCTTTATACACAGTAGCGACAGGGTTGGAGATATTATTAATACTGCACGGCTTATCAGACATTGAGATACGGCAGAGATAACGTGCACACAACGTATATAAGACGACTACAGTCCCAGTGGCGAGACGTAACATGCCAGACACACAAAACGATCCGAAGGACAAACGGCTGCCTCAGGCTGATTCACGACCCCAAGGCGGTAAGAATGTCGTGTGAACCCTTTTTCACCCGCTAACATGAGCCAGCGAACAAACCCAGCAAACTCACTCAGCTAATCAAGGGGGACAGTAAGAAATAGGCCATTCGTACAGTAGCTGAGGGTGCACCCCTTCCATGTACAGAAAATAATAGGGATTTACTATCAACTCTGCAAGTAATCAAAGAGCCGCGTTCCCGATGCGGCTATCGATCGCCGATCACCGTCCGCTCAGGGTGAGACCCCCTTTTCGGTAGTTTCACCAGTCTCATCGTCCAAGGCACGGTGTAGCATCGTTTCGGTTATAGTCCAGTGTAATGGACACAGGTATCTACCATCGTCCATCTTCACGTGTGAGTTTATAGCGTCTTGTTGTAGACAAAGGGCATTAATGACCGATCAACCCTTATATGGGGTAGTAACCCTAACCCAGGGCGATATTTGCTATGAATTAATGATAAAATATAGTTCGTGGAGTAGATTATACGACTGGGCTAGAGGAGGGAGACAGATAATTCCGACAAGTTTCGGGAGCGATTTTGTCGCCAAAAAACAATGCTATGGGAGGTGGGATCGACACACGGTTAGGCGTCTGTCAATGGTGCATGACATGGAGTTGAACAAGGAAAGGACGTGCAGGTCCATGGCATTCGGAGAACAAGCCGCTGCCCCTGAAGTGTGGATAGTGCAGATAAAAGGGCCAATGGCAGCACATGTTAATCGAGAAGCAAGCGATGGTCAACCAACAGGAACGAGAAGCGCTGATAACCCAGTTTTACCACCTCAAGGAAAAACTCCGGCAGATAAAGGTCGCCAAAGCCAAGACTCTTCAGGACAAAGTCATTCTGCAGAGAAGACAAAAGGAGGGAACTAGTAAGTGGTTGCATTTTTGGTCGTAGCAATTGGATCGAACTGTTGGCTAACAAGTGTGATAGCACGACCACTGGACTTCGGACCCGAATATAGCCGGCTCATTGGCCATACAGAAGAAACCCTGGACTGGCAGATCGAGAGCCTTGATTTCGAGGGCAGAAGGGTCAAACGAATGCTCCGCAAGATCCGGAACACCGTCGAATGCTCCGTTCAACTCCCCTCGGAAGACCGAGTGGCGGCTTGATGTATTTATTAGCTCTATGTAATCCTTGTCTGTTTAATTTACTTCACAACGTTTGACAAATCCTCGGAGGCTACTGTACGGGTTACGACAAGGCTGCAGGTTAAAAATTTTTGTGTCCGTATCTGCATGTCGGGAAAATTAGCCGGGATAGGTCTGTGGTAACAATCAATTACTATGGATCGGATCGCTGGGCAGATTGATTATAGGGGCTGGAATATTACTCCAAGCTGTAAGGACCCCGTTTTGGCCGGATGGTATGTATCTACTGGACCTGACTTTTTGGCGACAAGAAACCTGGTGCATATGTACCTTTGACTGATCGACAACGTATAATAATGGCTATAGTCTATACGGCCAGAAGAGCGGACCTGTGCTAAACGGTTCACCTATTTTCTCCACACTTTTCCAAGGAGGAAATAATACGCGTTGGTTTGCGTGATGTGGCCGTCCAATGGGATTAATAATATATAATATATGCAAGTCAAATGGCATACATTGGACTGCGTGTCCAAGTCTCGATCCTTTCAGCACAAGAAACAGACGGGTTTGTGCTGGCAGAGAAAAATAAAAGTGTGTCAGAGTGTTTGACCGCCACGGGAGGTCACTGCCATGATGGACGTGACACGGCGATTAGTGGAAACAAGCTGTCATGGGGCTGTTCTATATTTAACTGTGTGAAGAGAAAATTACGCTTGAAAATAATATTTTCTGGCAAATACATATATATATATGGGTGGTCGCCCAGAAGGATGAAATTCTAATGCCGCCGCCAAACGAACGACAGCTGAGGAGCTATCAACAGCTATTGGCTCAGATTCCAGAACGACGCCAGAGCACCAACGACTCATTGCTTCGTCTGAGAAAGACCACGGCATGTCTTCCAAAGGGGTCCAAAAGGCGTAAGTACAGGGAGAGATATAGGCCAACGATATCATTCCTAACCTGGATAGGACAAGAGCATCTTGACTTGATTAAAAAAATGGAGAACATGCTGAGACAGATCGATGTAGAGGAAAGTGACCTTAAATATCTCATTCGGACGTTACGGGCTTCAAAATGACCAACGACATCCCATCCCCACCCTAGCTACGACAATTCATTGCATATGCATCTGCATTGGGTGATGGGACCTAGTACTTAATTTTTAATCCTACGTGATATTTGTGCCTCTCGTTTTTATTCTAGTTTGTTCTGTTGTAACTTTTCGTTTCCCCCGGTGCTAAATTTGGTCCCTGTACTTTGCCTCCAACGAGCGCCGGTTCGTGTCTGAAAGGGAACCTAGAGCCAGTTTCAGCTGTGTGGGGGACGTCGTGTCCTCTGAGACCGCCCGTTCAATCCGATTAACGAACTGAGATTCGGCGGTCCCGCTGCCATTGCCAGTATTCACAAGACCATATTTGGTCATCTCGAGAAGATTATTGGTGTTCTGTATCAAACCCTGGTCGGCGACCACACGGTTTGGCTCCGCATGATAGACCTGGATCTGATAACCCTCCTTAAGCTCAAAAGTGTCAGTGCCGGTCTTCGCACCACCGCCTTGGAGACTCTTTTGGTAAACCTTTTTACCGCTTGTATCAGTCACAGATATAGAAGCATACTTCTGGTTTGAATAATACGGGTGAGGAGATTCTTGAGTAACAGAAAATTCGCCTTGTTGTTCAGCCCATTTGGTATCCAGTTGAGCAAAAGTTCCGCCCAGCCCGTTTAATTGAAGAGTCTGGTCAACTAAGGACGAGTATTCAAGTTTTTTAATGGTCAAAGCTTTCGTGTTGGATTTGTCTCGGACGTAGACGTAATAGTCATCAGCACCATAGACATTCCCGTCATGGTCTGGCAGTTTGACAGTGTAAATGCCGTTGGCAATGTCAGACACTTGAATAGTGCTCCTGTTATCTACGCTCACGTTCTTCACCGTTCTCTCCCCGTCGTTCAAGAAAAAGAAAAACCCGGCGGGCAAGTTTGATGAATTGATGCTGAATTTGACTGACCCTTTCAATCCTAGATCCTTGATGTCCGCAGTTGACACCATGGCAAAGTTGCTTTTGATCCGAACATTCTTGTCCACAAGTGCCCTTGCATCTGCTAGCGTGTCATTTGGAACTAGGTCAGCCAGGTGTGCAACAGCGGGATAATTCTTCCCTCGGTTCTTTTCTCCTTGGCTGGCTTTCACAGTCAAGTTCCACTTCTTGAGTACGGGTTCGAAATCCTGCTTACTGTATTCTGAGAAGTGTTCGTTGATTAAATCTGGAAGAGTATAATCATTAGCAGAAAAGTTCTCCTCGTTTGCCAGTTTTCTATACTCGCGATACATTTGCGTAAAAGCACCGTTGCCGGCCTTTTGCTTCATCATAGCATAAACAAACAATTTGAGTCTGACGTCCAAATCGGAATATGTGGTGCCATTCACGACTCCGGCATGGTAAAGGCTCTTCTCTGTGCCGTTTCTATCGCCATAACCAAACAGCCAACTGTCTTGGTCATTCAAATTTGGGTAGTGTTCGTAAAGGTATTGTAGGTTGAACAGATTGTTGGAAACTTCACCAGTGTACATCCCTTTTCCATCAAAGCCAGCTTGAAACCCATGCGCTATTTCATGTAAAGTACCCCAACCATTTTTGGTGAGCCACATAGCGGCGCTGTCGGCAGTTTGTGCCGTCCAGCTCCCGCCATAGTAGGCACTGCCGGCACCATGAGCATCTGCTCGCATGAAATAGCGAGTCTGGACGGGCCTGTCAATAGCAGTCGAATTATCAAGGCCAATTATTCCATCGTAGTAGTCAAGAACGCCGTCGAGATATTTAACCATTTCGCTGACGGAATCAAATTCTGTCAGGTTGGACACCAATGCCTTGTCCTTCACTGGAACAAGGATCTGTTGTCGTCTACCTTTGATCAATGCAAAAGGGGCGTTTTTCTCGTCCCATTTGTCGAGAAACTCCTCATCGTTCCCATTCTCAAACAATGGGAGCTCAAGGGAGTACCCAGAAATCGTAAATTCAAGTTGCGGCTTGGTCTCATTGTCCATCTCCACTAGAGGAGTGCGGATGAATGCGACTGAAGAGCCATTGGACTGCAAAGTGATTTCGGTACTGTTGAAAGTGCCAGATTCATCTCGTAGTTGGTCATCCGTCAAAAGCTCGAGTACAAGGTTTCCATTGTACTTTGGATTTGTCTGCTTGACAGTAACCTTAGTTCCATCGTCCAACACTACCCCTAGGTCTTGACGGTCATGGCCAGTTCCCCTGCTCACGCCGGAACTTGTAAGCCACTTTGGATTTTCAACTGTCCTGATCTCCTTCTTTTCTGCCGAAGCAATTGCACTCAGTCCTGCTGCAGCGGCAATGAACAAGCATTTCAGCTTCATCTTGACTCGACTTTGCCATTAGCGACTTTTCCTTTCGTCCTTTATAGTCTGCCACATTTCTTTGGCTTCTTATTTGAGAAGGGATTTTCAGTAACATTGGGCTGCACTACCTGCATCAGTGTATTGGTAGATCAACGGCTCGCTAGCTCACCTATCCAACGAATGATAAAAAGTTGTATAGAAAGGGCAGAGCAAGTGATACCCCCAAGTTTCCTTTGGAATCAACCCGTATAAGCGGCCTCGACAGACTCTGTAATGTTTGTTGCGAGTATTTCTTCTCACTTAGCATTGCAACGCCCCTGCAGACGTATGCCAAGTTCACAAGAATGCACAATATTCAATCCGGCATTAATCCCAGTGTCGTATTATCGGAAAGGCGGATCAGATGCCTACTAACCTACCCTTGAAAAACATAGTGTATAGCCCGCATTGATATTAGTACTTGTACTTTTCTCGTCCCTCACAATTCCGAGGAATAAGTGATCATAGCGTTTGTGTCTTGAGGTTCATGGATGAAGATCTCTAAATTAAACCAGTATCATCCGTCTAGTTCTAGACAAGGTCAATGCTAAGATAAAGACCCATTAGAATAATAAAAGGCTTTCCCCTTTCCTCTCTACATCATGAAGGTTGGGATAGCTCAAAAAAATCGAAGCAATGTGCAGTCTTGAAATACCGCCGTCTATGTGATTATATTGGCCTTGTAACAAGTGTGCAATGATGGGCTTTAAATCATTTCAACGCCATTGAGTCGAGCCTAATCAGATCCAGATCGCTCCTGCTACGTATATGCATTGCGTCATGCAACAGATTGCAGTTCACGGTATAACACATTAACAGATTATTAAAGCCTATGTATACTTATGTATATATATATATATATATATACATATTCTGTATTCTCATATACATTTATATAGAAATAAACACGGACCAGTCGCTGGCCCATTACAAGAATCCCAAGTTGCTTTGGCGAATTTTTCACTAGTAGTGACATAATTGACCCGCATATATGCAGACAGCCGCCTTTTAAATGTGAGACAGGGATCACCGACGACGCCTCAGTGGTATTTTCCCCACCACGTAGACCTCATCACCTCTTTATCCCTTGCTTTTTTTTTTTTGGTCTTCTTTTATTCTTACTCTCCCCAAGGTCCATCAAATCATGTCAACAGTGGAGAGAGTTGAGGCAGAGGAATACCTGACACCGGTTTCAGGAAAACATGTGTTGAAAATCGCTCTACGGGTCAAGGAGATAATTGATGAAGTTATCCCTATCGAGTTCGATGAAGAAAGCGTGACCAAGCCAGATTCAATTATCTTGAACGAGAAGGTCCACGAGCTCATTCTCCGAGCAGCAGGAGGAAAAGGTGATGGATCCCTTAACACAAGCGCACGCAGATACCGTGCATGCTTGATTTTCGTCCTTCTCACTGTCAAAAGATGGTACGACCAAAGTGCCGATAGCTTTTTGTACGATGCAGAACTGTACAAGTTACGGGGTCTGGCTGCCGAGTGTCTTGCAAAGAAAATCATTGAACGGCAAACTGACGAATACTATTTGTTCAAGTATATGCTTTGCCAAAGATATACAATCACAATCTACGGCAGGGATGCAGCTCCAGCCAATGCCCTGGAATTGGCTGTAGATCTACATGCCACTGTGGTTATAGGATCGTCAGGTTTTGATCGATGCGTGACATGGTTATGGAGAGGTTGGATTGTTCAAGGGGGTGGCGAAGACGGGGACACCGATTCTAGTGATTATGTGTTTTACAAAAGACTAGGAGATCCTCGATTCAAGGCTCACTTCGATCCTGATCGAATCAAGACCCCGCGCTACCAAAACTACATCCAGCTTGCTTTCTCGTTTGTCTACCTTGGCATCTACACTCTGGCGATTAATAACATCTCCATGAACGATGTAAGCCTCCAAGAGATCTGGCTGATCATATTCACTCTCGGCTTCCTTGGAGACGAGCTCGTAAAGTTCTATCACGTGGGGTACGCGTATCTAGGGTTTTGGAACACATTCAACTGCTGTCTTTATTTGCTGATCACAGCATCAGCAGCATTTCGCGGATGGTCGTTTACTCACAGCACGCTGACATCTGAGAGGCTCAAATATGGTGTTCTTTCCTACCATCTTTTGTCTTGCGCAGCACCGCTAGTGTGGGGTCGAATTCTTCTCTACCTTGACTCGGTGAGGTTCTTTGGCGCCATGCTGGTGGTTCTGAAGGAATTGATGAAGGAAAGCTTGATTTTCTTCGTCCTCCTCATCATCATCTCTGGAGGATTTTTGCAAGCGTTCATGGGGCTTGACGAGGCCGACGGAGATCTGGACGTGCCGAAGTTGGTAATTCAAGTCATGACCAGAACTGTGTTAGCTGATCCCAATTTTGATGCCGTTGGCCAAATTGCCCCACCATATGGAGGAATTCTTTATTACATCTTCACATTCCTAATCTCCACATTGCTGTTGAACATTTTGGTTGCCCTTTTCAACTCTGCATATGAAAAGATCTACGACAATGCCACCGACGAATACTTGTCACTAGTGGCACAAAAGACCTTGCGGTTTGTTCGAGCGCCGGACGAATATGTTTTTGTACCTCCACTTAATTTGTTTGAGTTCCTACTTCTAAGCTTGCCTTTCTCCTGGTGGGTGAGCGAGCGAACTTACTACAAGCTCAACTACTACTTCATGATGGTCATTTATAGCCCCGTCCTTTTCTTTATTGCTTTGGATGAAATGAGGACGGCACGTAGGGTGCTTTATAATCGATCTAAGGGGTCCAGCGATGATGCGAATGAACGTGACGAGGAGTGGGACCTTCTCGATGGATACTACGAGGACAATCCTGGAAGCAGTCGTCAAGTCGAGCAAATGGACAGTGCTATTGAAAATGGCGACCCCGAATTCCATATCGATGAAGAGCAGTTTTCAAAAGACGTCAAGGCGGTTGCTCCAAAGGTTTCCACTGAAGGCGGAACTATTTCATGGGAACATGCTGAGCTCGTCGATCGAATCAACAACTTGACCAAACTAGTTGATGACCTCAAGTCACAGATCTCCAGTTCCAAGTAAAAGCTCTCGCTTCCATTTTTCTTATTATATTCTATTATTATTAAAGTTTTTTTTTTTTTTTTTTCTCCTATTGTCGCTGTCCAGATATAAGCCGCTTTTGAAACAAAAATTGACCACTCGAAACATGTTATAGATCGCTGACAATTCTGGTATCCTTCCAAAAAATAAAAGAGGGTTGTTGACCGGAAATTAGGCCCTTTCCAAATTTGGAAGGTATCAAGTGAGGAGGATCTGCGAGATGCATGATGCATGGAGCAAACGGTTTTCCCAAACTTAGACGAAC
The DNA here is from genome assembly GCA_030585065.1 of Blastobotrys persicus. Lineage (NCBI taxonomy): Eukaryota > Fungi > Ascomycota > Dipodascomycetes > Dipodascales > Trichomonascaceae > Blastobotrys > Blastobotrys persicus. Next base: position 24,464 of record JAJMBO010000052.1, read on the forward strand.
ATATGATAGAACGCCTATTGTTCAATTGCAAGTGGCGCATAGAGACAATTGTTGGAGCATAACAAAGGGGTTTAGACAAGCAGTCTTAACTGACCAAGTGGAGAAAAGGGGAAGGATAAATCCGGTTAAGAATATGATTGGACGATAGCGTCTGAGCCCGGCTCAATTTCCGACGCGCGTACCAAAGGGCGTACCCGGACCACCTCCGAAGCAAGGCACACAACTCAGGAACATGCAGAGGGATCGTCGGTCGGGTGCTAAGCCACGACGGCAGGGG
>JAJMBO010000052.1:24840-76589 GCA_030585065.1 Blastobotrys persicus
TTTTTTTTTTTTTTTTTCTTTTTATTGTGCTTGCTGCAGCCCACCTATCTTTGGCAGGGCTGTGTGAGTGAGAGTGTTTTTTCCTCGGATACCTTAGTTTGAGTGGTTTATTGCTTCCCATAGGCTGAGGTCAATTTTTTTTTTTTTTTCTGTTTCTACCTACCATTTGGCCGAGCTTTGCATTAGTTTGACTTTGCTTTGGATTTCATGTCGGATCCTCGATATATCGTCACCACTGGTGCGGGCATACCGGCTACTGAGTCGGCAACTCTGCCGTCGATACAGGTTCTCACTAGCAATGGGCAACAAGCCCCATTGCCTACGCACCAACAACAGTATCAAGGCCAATTCCAATACCCTCCTCCGCCGGCAGTGGCGCCACCAGCATCAGTTGCACACTACCAATATCCAATAGGCACCCAATATCAGCCTACACCGCCAATTCAAGTAACACCACCGCCAAATCATCAATTGGGCATTCCTACACCCAAGCCGTCAATTTCGCATCATAATCCGTCTTCGTCCATCTCGTCCATATCATCGACTAATTCAAGCGGCGCTGGTTCGGCAACCACATCTACTATCAACCGCAGAACATTTCGCCAACGGCGCAAGGACCCATCGTGTGATGCATGTCGGGAACGTAAGGTCAAGTGTGATGCTACTGACTCTTCTCCGTGCTCCGAATGTGTGGGACGTCAACTCAAATGTCAGTTTACCAAAGATACGAACCGACGAATGAGTTCGATCAAGCAAATCCGTGATCTGGAAAAGACACTTTCAAAGGCGCTACATTGCATTGCCGAATATCGCACCAAGTTAAAAGACGCTAACGTGCCTATACCCGAGAGTTTGGCAAATATGGACTCGGAGCTAACGGCGTCGTCTTCGTCTTTGCTCTCAGAGGAGGACAACCAGGAACTCTATGAACAGCTCAACTCAAATTCGCTTTCACCAAGTAAACATGGTACGGATCATGTTGGTTCATCGTTGAGTCGATCTAGTTCAATCGTCTCGGTTGGCAGCGTAACTAGCATGATGGCCAATTCGCGCATGGGTGGAAGCCCGTCTGTCTCGCTGGAAGACTATCGCGATTTTCTTCAGAAATACAAGCTGTGCCAATTCCAGCCCTCGTCCCACGAAAAAGATGTCAAACAGAAAATTGACTATCCTTCTCTGCCCGAAAAGCAGCTTGCTGAGAGTATTACCAAAACTTACCACCAGTCGCATCATAGCTGGTTGCCGTCTTTTTCCTGGGACCAGTTTTTGGTATCTGTGGATGAGCTATACTCGGATGTAAAGCTATCACAGTCATACAGCTTCATCCCGGTCTTTTTTTCTGTGCTAGCGCTCGGAGTTCGTGATAATCAGTTCCCGGGTATAACGATTAAGACAACTGGAAATGAATATATTTCTACAGCGGCGTCGTTTATCACCGGTGCACGGTCCTCGGGCCATTACGACAAGTGTCATGTTGTGTGTGCATTTTTGATCTCAGTCTTTTATGCAGAATCCGGCCTCCCACAAGATGCCTGCATGTGGTTCTCAATCTCGTGTCATTTGGGTCTTCAGCTCCCCTTATCGGATGATGATCGGCTTTGGAGTGCCTTGGCCATCTGGGACAGGGTCCTGACATACACCCAAACTGGTCAGGGGTCAGGCTTTGGTCTATTTACCCAGATGGATTCAGTTCATCCGGAGTACAGCAAAATCCTAGACGTCGCAGGGCCTTGTCAATATGAAAATGGCCATAGTCCTCAGAAATCAGAGGTTCCTTTATCATTAATCCAAGCTAACATCAGAGCTACCAAGCATCGGGTGAATTTATCTGTACAACAACCAGAGTCCTTTGAAGCTTACGGCTCGGTAGTCCAGGACACTGTCGACATCTTGAAAAATGAGGCTGATGAAAAGAACTTTGGACTCAAATGTGGTTATCTAAATACGTTGCATATTTTCCATTGTGGGCTTTATTTGCTGTCAAAGCAAGACTATGTTAATGGCCAATTCTTGATCCAGACTTTACAAATGCTCTCCAAATATCGACCAATAGACCATCTGGCTCAATACCTGCATGGGTTTGCCCAATTTCTACTGAAAAGTTATGAATCGACAGACAAATTCGTACCTTGGCATGATAACGACCTACTCACCATACTCTCCTTTAAGGATGCACGAGCAAACGATTGGGTATGGAGTGCTAGCCAAATTGGATCCACCGATACAGATGATCGTTGGCAGGTCATCCTCAATGATGTTGAGAAATTAAAACAGTTTAATAGATCTCCCCGACGGGACAGTAAAATGTCTATTGCTAATATACTATAGACTGTTGCACGATTATTAGCATGTAATTAATTTTATAATATGAATTGAATTTTTTTTTTAGACAAACGAGTGTGTCAAGATAATGCATTTTATATATAGGCTAGTTTTGATCTTTTACTTTCACACCACCAAAAAACAGTAGCTTTACTGCAAAAGCCAGTGCGACATGTGCTACCAAGATTGCTACCAGTATTCCAGTTGCAGAACGCTTGTCTCCGCCTTGCTGCGTTGTAAGTCTGCCATATATGTTCTTTGCAATGAAAGACCCAGAGAAAACGAAGCCTAAACCAATGAAAATCCATCGAATGATGTTAGACAACTTTGGAACACCAAGGAGAGGGGAGACACTTAGAATTGCAACTGGAATCCATGTGATGTTCGAATAGCCGTACAGCGCAACCAGTTGAAGCAAAGTGGTAGTTGGTGAAACATTTAAATAGCGGAAGACCACCCACAGGACCAAAGGAACAACAAAAGTATAAGTATACATCAGACCTGCAGCACCGGTCAACAAGTCAAACTTGTATTCGTACTTCACGCCCTGCCATGATGAAAAAAGCAATCCAACCAGAGTACTAGAAAAGAACAGGACTAGAACGAGCGTTGAACAGATCCAAAACGGGCCATAAAGGTCTGGGCGACATCCCCCACTAATTGTCCCCGAAGTACCTGATTCCGCTGCCGAATACTGGTCATCAGGGTCCAAGAACATCTGTTTGTTAAATGGATTTAGTGCAAACAAGCATCGTTCCCACACCTGTCGTGTATCCACATCGAAATACCAAGCATAGTATCCAAACGAAAATATCCCGCTCGACTTAGCGCCAGTGGAATTGCTAGTATTTGTATTCAATTGACCGCTCACAGCCGATGTTCCCTCCCCGGACGTATCAAAATCTGGGGGGACGAAGGCCTGCTGGCCCATGTCAGCTTGCCTATTTTTCCCGTGATCTACCAATGGCTCCTACCAACCGACAAGTTAATTTGGCTTCTGCGCCATGCTTGTTGTGCTATACTTACTGTGTCCGGCTCTATCGACATGGTCGTGCTAGTTGTTGATGAAGTGGTTGGGACCGCCGAATCAAACACCATCTTGGCCTCACCATGGCCGTATCAGGGCATTGACCATGCGGCTGATTATGTACATGTCATAATTTAAGGTATTAACGAATAGAATAATGGATGCCATAGGACAGGAATTGTAGAAGATCCATATGTTTAGTGGTTTACTTGGATACCGTGTTCAAATAATGGATTATTTGTAAACGTCGGGCCCCGAGGGTTTAGTGTATTTGTTATTCGCATTACGTCTCGTCGAAAAGCTATTGGGCTATTTATAATTGGCCTAAACTGCTTTCATCCCATAATTCATTCAGCTGCTCGGATTAATTACAATACTTCTGCTCGTTACAAATATTATTAGCTAGAAAGTACAGCACTTGTAATTATACTTTGCAATTCTTGGACACAGGCTTGAAGAGTCCGTCAAGATAAATATCTGAAGCATTCTTAGTCTCAACAAAGCGAGAAGACACTAGGTAAGATATTAGGCAGAAAGATGCGAATAGCAAGAACGTGAAATGTTTGAAGGCTGAAAGGAATACCGGGCCAGATGAGGACATTGCAAAATTTACAACCCAACCAGTTGCCATTGCGATCCCCATTCCAACCGATTTTGTTGCCTCTGGCATCATTTCAGCGGTGTATACCATCCCTGCTCCTGCAACTGTCAGCGAAAAGGCCGTAACAAACGCGAAGCAGACTACGGAGATTGCAATACCTGGCACGGTATCAACCTTCCATACTGCACTTGGATTCCCATTGATAGGTTCAACTTCATGCCCCGTGGTCATTAATATAAAAATAATAGCATGCAAAATACCTAGCACCAGGCAGCCATATCGCAACATTGGAACTCGTTTAGAAGACCGCACCACATATATCGAACATGAATTAAAAACGAAATTGCAAAAATATAGCCCTATCGCCGTAATCAGTGATTCGTCTCTTGTTTCCCCCGCCACTATAGATGTTAGGTAATTGACAACCCAAGGAAGCAGGCCTTAACTTACTCTGGCAAATGTAAGTGATATAGTACATTAGAATATTTATTCCAGTCATCTGAACAATGATCTGGGGGATCGTTGCGTACAGCAAGCGTCTTGAACTTGAACTTGACCCTAACTTTTTTATATCCTTGAAGATGCTGGAATTTGAACTCTGAGTCAAGAACTTTTCAGAGAATTTTTTGAGGGTGATCTCGCTGTGAAGGTTTTCAATATTATCCAACTGATGCCTTGGATTTGCTATCTGGACGAAATCAGCTGGGCTGGGCGTAATAAAGAAGCATGAGAGTAGCACTGTGGTCACTGGTGTCGCTGAGACTAGCCAACAATGGTTAAAACTCAATATGGGCGTTTCTCCGTGATTAAAAACTGCTGCTACCAATGCATTGAAAAAAATGCCAAAGGGCAGTGCACTTTGATAGGAGGTCAGTACATAGTTTTTGCTCGAATCGTTAAACACATCTGTGATGTACAAGGGCAAGAGCGACGACAATAAACCAATTGCAAGCCCCTTTATACACCTTCCTAACACAAACTGAATATAGTTCAAAAGGAAGACATTGATAAAAACTAATCTTTTAGTTTGGTCCCCGCACACTCGTTTTATTACTCACACCCTGAAATCCACAGAATTGTGGCGAAAATGATCATGACCTTTTTGTTATACTTTATAGCACACGGAACAGATACCAATGCACCAATTGCGGCAAACACAAGGTAAATGGCAGTCATAAGTCCTTGTTGAAAACTCGTGGGATGACCGTATACTTCTTCGAATTTTCTATTCCCGCTAAAGACTGCAATGAACGACGTCTCAATGCCGAAGATAGTCCCGTATTGGAGGATTGATAGCCATGTAACGTAGAATTGTATATGTGTCCTATTTATTTTCATTTCGTAGAAGATATAAGGCCAGCGCCAGATCAAACCTTTACACAGGAATTTAACTTTAAAAACTGTCTCCCTTAAACACTCAATTCTTTTCAACCATCTGAAGAATTAGGCGACGGTTTCTTTCTTGGATGACTTTAATGGAAATGATAGCCAAAAAGTAAGCATACTCTTTTAAATAGTGGCTGCAACTCACCTAACATTCTAGGATTCGTCGAATGTGCTTACAAGCACGTGCTGAGTCCTATGTATGACTCCTACTATTAAGCAGAGAATAAGACAGAGTACATTGACCACCAATTGAGGAACATGGCCGATAATAACAGAGACATTTAGTAAGATGAACAAACTAAGGGCTTCAGCCGATCATTGGACAGGTGGGTGACGTCGGGGGAAGGCCGACACCAGTGGTGACACGAACACATCTTCTTATCACTTCAGTTACTTGATGCCATGTTCAACATTATAAACCGAGTACAAAACTCATTTGGCTACTTCACAACAGTGCTGTCGGTTTTTGCAGCAATAGTTAGCCTCGTATCGATTGTTCAGTTGAATCTTTCCGGTGGATTCTCGCTACCTGCTACTGTGAACGATATAACACCTAGGGGAGGTTTAACATATTCCAGTAGAGTCAGGGCATCAGGAACTAAGCCCAAAGAGCTCTGCAAGGTGTCTTTTGACTTGGAGGCGGGTATGAATGATGGGAGAATTGTTGTTTTGCCCATTGACTAACCAAACTTGTAGATTTGACTCCACTGTTCAATTGGAATACTAAACAAGTGTTTGTTTATCTAACAGCAGATTATCCAGGAAACCGACCAGATATCAGCAACAGAGTTACATTTTGGGATAAAATCATTCGGTCGAAATATGACGCTGTCTTGAAATTGGACAACGCTAAAGGAAAATACCCCGTCTATGACGTGAGCCATGGCTTTGACGAAAGAAACGCAACGCTTCATCTTGAGTGGAACGTTCAACCACATGTAGGTGCGCTCATATACGGGGAAACCCTGGTTCAAGGAATTGAGGGCTTCACTTTCCCTAAAGTTGAAAAAAAGTAAAATTAACTTACTAATTTACGATATTAACGTGCTTATTCATATTTTGAACACACGAGCTCTTGTAGAAAACCAGATATGAACATTTACATCTTGTTTGAAATCTGTCGTGATGCGTCGTTAATTAACATTATAGAATTATTCACAATAGTCGTCTATAGATATATTTACAAATTTTGGGGCGAGACAATGTTAGTCTGCCGATGCATTGGTTTTGTCTTTCATGTCTGACCGTCGAGTGATCTCTAATTCGCGACCTCGTTCGACCCTCTTCTCCAGCGCAAATATCAATCTTGGATATCGTTCTCTCAGGATCGCAAATGCCTTTGATTCGTCTACGTTGTATTTGCGACAAGTGATCAATAGGGCCCTTCTATAAATTGCCGTTAGGTGACGTATTGTATCAACATTCAACTGCCTTCGTGGCTCAAGCTTTCTACCTCGGCGCCCAGTCATAGACTTCCATATTCGAAAAGTATAGCCTTTCAAGAGATATTTTTCCGCAAATTCAAACCCCTTGAAGATAAACTGGTCATCAGAAGAAAGCACTTTGACCACATAGTTCAAGTTTGAATTTGTTAGACGAATGCCGTTATGCTCTAGATTTCTTGTGAGAGGTAATACATCAAATATTGCTCCTTGCTCCTTTAGTTGCATCAGTTTGGCATTAACGGCTCGTGTTATGGCGTGCTGATTCCTTCCGGGAATGATGTACTGGTTATGTCGACCGTCACGCAGCATCGACCTTAGCGGCGGTCGGACAAATGTATCAGGGAGCAACGCCATAAGCTTATCCCATAGCTTGGCAACTGTATTCCAATCTTGATCTCGGCGGTAAACTTCAATAGCCAATAATAAGACTTGTATATTTTTGTAACCAAACCCTTTGGCAGAAGAGGTGTAGAAACGAAGAATTTCCTTTGCTCTGTCGACTTGTTTCCTACTCAGTGCTGCTTTAATGAGTGGTTTAATTAGCCTGGGAGGAACTTTATTCCGACTCAGTTGATCCGAAGTTAGATCGATAATGGATTCAGATCCCAAAAAGTCTTCTAACATTTGCTCTCCCCTTTCACCTTTCGAAGAAAGTGCACTCAACGCTTGAAGGTACGTGGAATGAGATTTAAATGTGGGATCTATCTTATTGGAGATCATCTCTTTGTAAAGTTGAACCACACGCTCATATTTTCTATGCGATGCGTAGCCATCCATCAGAACTGTATAATGGTAACAGTCTAAAGGCACTTTAGTCCGTGCCATCTCTTGAAATATCTTTTCCGCTTGATGGAACCGACCCTTATCACAGTAAAAGTCTAGCATTACACTGTACCATTTTGGGTCAGGTGCAATATTATATTTGAACAGATCGTCCAACAGTCGGCGAACTATATGCTCACGCTTCATTCTTACAGCACATGATAGCAGACTAGTGACTGTAACAATATTTGGAATATAACCCTGTCTGATCAAATGTTCATAAAACGAATATGCTCTGCGGTGCTGATTTGATGCTCCAAGACAAGCAATATATGAATTGTAAAACACAAGATTTGGCTCAACCTTGGATGAGCTGACCAATTTGAATATTTCTTGTCCAGTGACTGCGTCCCTTCTCTTCGTGCACAATGACATCAAAGTGGTGAATACTTCAATCGAAAGACTGTGAACATCCGAATATTCTATCTCACGGAGAATCTTCATTGCTGAATCCAAATCTTTAGCATCTCGATACGCCAGAAGCCTAATCACAAAACTCTGGTTATTAGGTGTCACGTTGAACTCTTCAAAACGTTTAAACACCCTCTCTACTCCCTTTGTATCTCCAAAGGCCACTCGGGAGTACATTAATGCATTCAAAATATTAACGGTTGGGTGGAACTTTCTTTTCAAAAACCAATCGAACAAGATATCCACAATATCCTTTCTTGCAATCCGGGATAATGACTCCATCACGATTCTATAGTGATTTTGGTTAGGAAGCTCATGCCGTCCGAATAAGGATTCGAACAACTCCTGCATTTCACTCCACTGGCCCAGCTGTGCATGGGCTTGAAGCAGGAAGTCAAAATGGTTATCCGAATGAAGCACTTTGTTTTGCTCATAAAGGTTCAAAGCCTGCTGTCCCTCTTTTCGTCGGAGGCACGCCTTCATCACAATGCTCAAGTCGAGAGAGGTAGCAAGCCCTCTGCTCTTCTTACATTCGAATATACCCTCCTCCAGTTTAGGGAAAAACCGACCTTTCCAACTTTCTACAACGTCCATACAGGTAGTAGCCAACATTCCACCCACATCTTTATCCCGATCAATAATTTTATGCAGAACTTTCACAATACTTGTTTGATTACCGCCCAGAAGCACTCCACGTAAAATCCTCCGCTCAATAGGGTATTTTTGTCGATCTAGGACGTTGAGAGAATTCCGTATTAGCAGCAGAGTGGCTATGTACAGATCAAATTGGACTTGAATCTTGCTAGTTCGAATAGAACTACTGTGGATTCTCGGGATCACCCATGATAATGTTTCCAAAGTAGTAGAAACTGACGTCTTCTTGTGACATTCCTTCAACACCGGAAGTATGCCATCAATATCGTGACGGAGCACCAAAACGTTGATGAAGTTTGTGTAATCGTAACAGCGTAATAGGTCGTCTGGAACGTAAAATCTCATGTTTTCAATCATCTTAAAACATTTCGCTTTGTCCACGGTATTTTGTGAAAGAAAAATATAGAACGTTCTTCGTAATTTAATTGCCGCAGTTTTCACATCCTTCGTGCCATTAGTGACTAAATATGTCCACAATTCCCAACATCGCTCAAAGGCTTCGAATCGAGAGTTATTAAGATTATCCTTTAGTTCTTCCAGTTTGCCGGTCACTGAATCGTTTCGACGTATAACCGAAACTACATTCCGCGTACCATGGACAATGCACGCGATATTACACCGTCTTCTTGATTCGAGTGAGATTGGAAATCGGTAGTTATTCAGCTTCACTCTTTTGGTAGGTCTAGCTGAATTGCTTCTTTTCGTCACTGGAAGCTTCTGAACATCAACACACAGTGACGCCGACAGCAATGATCTAGACCAGAGAACAGAATTTGATGAAGTAAATTCCGTGCTGAGAACCTGAATCGACCATTTTAGAGCCTCCCTTCGGCGACTTAAAACAGCTTCATTGCACATTGCCAGATAACGTGACATGGCAGTGGCCCTTCTTAATACGTTAGTCAATGGCCCCCAGAATAACGGTCACAGATCTCACCTCACTGTTAAAACTAGACTGGACCTTCACGTATCGATATTGGATGGGACTGGCGATCGGAAGTTCTAGCTTACCAAATTACGGAGGGTTTATTCGCCGGTGCAGATTCAAATTTTGTGGTGTTCTGTGATTGCATCCCGACACAGAACTATCACGTGATTTTTTTTTTATTTTTTTTTTTAGTTTTTGGCTTCATTCAATATCCTACAAGGAGATAACGAAATTTTCCTGTTACGCAAAAATTTCGAGGATTAACGATCAAAACCGACAAATATGCCCAAAGCGAAAGTATATACCCCTCCGGCCAAGGGTCCGATTAATCGGCATAAAATGAAGAGTATGTTCGTAATGAAAGTATATCTGTCGACTCGGAATTGATGTCGACATTTCTTCGTGATAATGATGCTAACCGGCATGTCTGTAGCGAAGGAAATACAAAGGTCGTTAACGCATAGAGCTCGCCTGAGGAGGGCCTACTTTAAAATGCTGGAACGAGATGGTGAAGCTGCGCCGGAGAAGAAAGTAATTGGTGCGGAGAATCATGAAGATAAGAGCGTTGACCAGGAAGCAGATGGCGAAGACGTCGGTGTGAGTGACCAGGGTTCAGAAAATGAAAGTGGTGATGAAGAATTTTTCGAAGAAAGTGAAAAGCCCAAAGACCAAGCCCAGGCTGTTGACAGATCTAAACAAACCTTTAAGGACCGTATGAACATAAAGAAGGAGCGCAAAAAGATGCAGCGAGAACAGCGGGCGAAATTGCTGGAGGCAAAGAAGCAGGAACGACAGAAGAGGGAAGAATTACGGTTGAAACACAAGAAGCAAATGACGAAGTACACGAACCGGGGCCAGCCCGTTATGGGATCAAGAATCAACAGATTGCTGGATAAAATCAAAGAAAAAGCATAGATATGCATGATGCCTCTTTTACGACATTTAACGAGAGTGTTCTAAAATGCAGCCAGTGCGGGACGTCCATTAGCTGCGGATAAAGGATTGAACAATGACATAGATACTTTGTTTTCTAAATTAAACCCTATTATGCATTAACTGTAGATCATGATAAAAGACTAACCAACCATTGCTTATCTCCAACTTTACGAGTCAGCATATCATAGTCGATTACTCTGCTGGATATCACCGCCTCATCTGCCCAGTTTTGGCCTGGGAAAAGTGGTTCCAGTTCATCATCGTCATTGGGATCATGATCCAAATCAGATGGTGTATTTGCCATAATATTGTCACGGATTCGCTTCAGCTCGCTTTCTGAAATGATGCGAAATGCATAAAATGCACCGCCAATGCTGGCAGCAAGAAACGCATTTTCTTTCTGATCGGTTCTCTCCTCTCCCCATACAAGGCGATAGTCAGCATTAACAGTTTTTACAATAACTGAAGGGAGTTCAATCTTGAAAAACGTTTCCAATGTGACTTTCCCGACTGCTGTGCGCCTTAACCCCGTAAATAATTGGCTTTTGTCAGACACTAGAATGTAATTCTCGTCAATGGAAATATGGTTCACGGTTGCTCGAGCAACACCATCTCCATGCTGTATGGTAATTTCTCCATCTTGGAAACTCAAGATAAACACGGAGTTCTTGACAGTCGATGCAAATATATAACCTTTAGATGTCGTAAGTTGGATTACTGGACCCTTGAGGGGATCCGAAGAATATTTTGACATTCGAAAAACATTCTTCTCATCTTCCTCCATAATATTGATGTGTATCCGAGACTCCTGTGTATGACAGTTCACAGTCGAGTAAACTATCGACGAGCCATTCAGAGACGAAATTGCGTACACTGGACCCTCTGTTTCTTGCGAGTACTGGCGAACCACTTCAATTGAACCGCTCTGTTTATTGCGATAAACCCGTAAAATTCTAATCTTCCCTCTTTGTGTCGTATCAAATCCCGTCCCAATTAGGATATACTTGTACGTCTTGCCATTCTGCACTACTGACCATTCACTCAGCGAGTATACAGATTCATCCGGAGAGAACACCAGCTTTTCTGACTCTTGTGTGTCAGCGTTTCGCTGTCCGTACACTAGCGGGCTATTAGGTGTAGCCGATTCCAGACGTTTGGACCCAAAGAATCCTAGCTGATAATTACCTCGTTCTCGGCGCCTGCGTGTTGTCTGCATAGCTATGGCAAACACAGATAAATGATCAAGATACACCATACGCTTTGGAGTGGCACCAATTTCTAGCCGTTTCGACACCATTTGAGGTGCCATTGTCAGACAGACAATTTGTAGGCACTTGTTGATTACAACAGCTAACATAACCGATTCTGGTGCTTTCATATAAAAAGGGCATAATGCACTGACCTCAGGGGCATGTGCAAAATCAAATATGACCTTGTGTATATCATTAGACGGATATTGTAACGTAGAGAGCTGTCCGTTTTTGATAAACACATATTCCTGTCCCTCATAAGGCACAAACTCCACAGGTATTTCACCCAGTTTCCGTTTCATTTTTATGTCTCCATCCTCGACTAGCAAACAAACTCCGTTTCGGAGTCCAATCAAATAACAGCACGACCTCTTTGGATAACAACATATATCATTCGGAATTGAATCGGGGACTTCGGCTGGGAATATGTCTTTAAGTTCCAGCTCATATTCAAGGCCAACTGATTCGTCAACCCGATATATTGATATAGATGGGTTCCTCGTACCAAGGAAGCATTTGACATTATCTCCACAGTCTAATAGCTTCAATACAGAGATATCAGCCTCAGTCACAACAGGATAGCCCAGCTGGTTTATCCATGGATCACCAGCAGCGTTCACCTTGTACAAGGTAATCTTCCACAAGTTCGTATTATTCGTCGACCCCTGCAACGACCCCACAACCAAAAAATTGCTACAGAACGAAACCAATGCCGTGTTATCAATCGACATTGTTTTCTGGGAGCCGCCCATATCTGACATTATTACTTCGTTGTTGGTAACTTGCAACACATTTTGCGTTTCAGTAATGATGCCAGCAGCCAGGGTCTCGCAATCAGAAATCCTGAGACCGCAAAATTCAGAGATGTCCTCTAGTTCCGGAAAACCAAAATCATTGGCTGTAATTGTAAACACATTTGTAGACCACGGAAAACTGATTATCATATAGGCCTTAGAATTTGTATCATCAACAATGGAAAACATTCGGTTAACGCCTTCCATTTTCATACCCTCTTGAAACAGCACCGCTTTGATCCCATAAGATAGGTGGCACAGTGCACCGGTCTTATTCTGTCCTGTACATGCAAATAGATCGAAACCAGAAAAGCAGCTGGACCTGTTTGGAATGACTTGAAAATCATTTAATGGGGCCCAATTGTCAAATACTTCGTTTGCTTCTAAAAAGCCATTCTCTTCGTCCTCATTATCCCCCTCTGGAACGATATCTGTAATTAATGAACCTCCTTGAGACAAGTCTCCGCCATATGTTATCAACACAGTTGGTGCATCGACAACAGGACATTGAATCACACCAGAATCTCTATCATACGGCTGTAAGACGAATGAAGATCCAAGGTCTAGTTTCACTTCAACCAATGGCTCAATAATAAGCTCTTTTGTTGATGCATGTACCATATATATAGTCCCCATTTCTGCAGATATAAAAAAAATATCGTCCGGTGGCCCATCGAGTTCATTAGGAATCCTTGTCAAGGGTTCCTTATAATATGCTAATGGGAATTTGGCGAGCTCGCTACTTACGGGGAATCGGATATTTCCGGATAGTATATCATGGCATGTCACAACGAAAGCTTTCGTGGGTGTAACCAAAACGACTCCACTATCCTCGCAAGAAATAGGGACCAGAAACAGCGGTGCAGATGAGGGAGAGACATCTAACGGTAATGTTCCATAAACTTGAAAGGATAATAAGGACCTGTCATTCCACCATTCATATAGTGTCAGCTTCAACCTGCAGTCCGAAGTGGCGTATAGTATAAGAAAAAGCACATGATTCTCACTCGCATCTTTCAGCGGATGCAGGAAGCAGGAATTGAGGATTGTGCATCCAGATAAGGGGATAATAATCTCTTCCTTTATCGAAATTGGACAAACCGAAAGTGAATCGGGGTTATTTATAACTGAATACACTTTGAACTGATCCTGAAGTGCAGTCACTGCAAACACTCTACCCAGCCAATCGCACTGAACTTCCTGGCCCAATGACGAAATGTTCCTCTGATTAGTCGCTATCCGTATCCTCTTCAGTACAAGTGGAATGGAGCCATCGGAGTATATCTTCACTATTAATAACCAACCTGACGATAGCGACAGAAGAAGTAGATCCTCGTGAGCTTGTGTAGGCAAGACCTCGGAGCTTCTTATACTCGCACTTAGTTCTATGCGTTTGGAACCAACTTCAATTGACCGATCCTACGCTGCGATTAGCCAAACTTTTTCAGCATTATACTATGAACATACTCTTATTTTGACCAAGCATTCATCACCGCTTGAGCTTCTGCATTGTACTATTCGCTTAATAACAGGGCTTGATATTAAGGTATTTTTTATGATTCCGACTAGCTGTTCTTGCCCTGAAGACACTCCGTCCATGCTATTTCTAGCTATACATGCGTTATCGGGTCTGTGTCTGTAAACTCGATGGAACACCGCTAACGCGCTTCTGGCGCGCAATTGTATTATCGGGAGTCCACTGGCTGGATTGGATTTTCAGCCTAATAATCTCTTGAATTATTAGTATTAATTTTAATTGTAAAGCATTATTATAAGAATAACAGAATTAAATTCAATATTCGGTGAAGGGTTTCATTGATGGTTTCTCTGGAACTGAAGAGGAGCTACTCGATGAACTTGCAAAGAAGTGTTCTATCATATGAAGGAAAGAGCCACTGTTCCATACAAACCGAATGCTCCACGGCAACTGAAGGGGGGCTTTTAAAAATTTAATAGATTGAAGCAGTGTTTAATGGGATACAAAGACCAAAGGTTATCAACTCAAAGCTTCGCATCACTTTTCAAGGCGTTCATACACGTTTGCGGTATAGTAGAAGGGGGAAAGGAGAAAAGAGGCCGATAGAAGCTATCTGTGTGGACCATATCAACCCCAAGAAAATTTGAACTTCGGATGATGTCTGGCGAACTAGCACATGTATTAAAGGTTCCTGACCGGTAGTACCGCTCTCTAGCAAACGGTAATACCGAGAAAGCATACTAATTGCAAACTAATCTATGTAGATCTAACCGACGGTTCCATCACCGTTACAGATTTAGTTTTGGAAATAGATCAGCTATTGGACATCAAGGTTAATGGTATAGAGAATTGCCGAAACCTCAGATTCACATAAGAACTGTATTTGCTGTGGCCGAGGAAAAAAGAAATGAACATCACTAAAGCTTTTTCTCCTGCGGAAACAAAAGAAAACATAGACATGACTAATAACTGAAAATTATCTGATGATCTCTCAGTTGGATCTAACGGGCTCGGAGTAAATCGGGTGGTAGCAGTTCGTAGATTGATCAGATAATTCCCAAGTAAGAAGTGATCTTCGTACTTATTTCTGCCAAGAGAGCTTGTGGGCGCATATGCAGGCGTAATAACCTTATTACCTGTCACATAAATTTGTGATCGCGTACGCGCGGCAGATGTGAACCACACAAAAAGAAAAGGATCAGAGATTATCAGATTTGTCCCGGATTAGCATTAGGGATCCGAGACCGGGCGTGTTGAAACCTTTCCCCGAGGCTGCAATGAATCCTCCTACATCCCATAGCAACGTAACACGGCAGCTTGCCAAGAATGCTTGATTCAAGGGTGCTGAAAGGGGAGGAGGAATGAGAAATGTCCTATTTACGAATGACAGTACGACCTTACAATTACCATTGACGTGATCATCTATTCACGATACGTATGTACGTGAATAGGATTCGCAAGTTTTGTAGTGTGTCCAGCTCGAAACGAGACGAGGTAGTCTGAAACGGGTCTGCAACTGTGATTCAGGGCTGACTTGTCGACCTTGTTTCTGCAGGACTTTTTTTTTTTTTTTTTTTTTTTTTCAGCCTCGTGTTTTTACCTTCCCGTTTCAGCTGATAATCATAGATTGATAATCAATTGAAGTTCCGAAACGGGCGACCAGCTAGAGCCCCGGTAACTGCATGGCGTAAGCTGTACCCGTCTGCCTGTTTATAGGCGCGGAACTAGGGCAAAGGAACCACTGAGGCATTTTCGGGAAAGTATATAATGTCCACTGCATGCCAAGTTCAAATGGCAGTCAACGAAAATGAGGGGGATTTCAATTCTATCACTTTCTCTGACACTCGCCGGAATTACCCAAGCTGCCTCTTACCTCGAGGATACCGGCGAATATTGTCTAGATGTAGTCAAAGCAGGTCATGAGAGCTTCAATTGTACGTCTGATGACATGTCATGTCTTTGCAAAAACTCAGAATTCCTGGGATCCGTGATGTCTTGCATCCACGAAGAGGAAACAGATGTCAAGTTCAAATATCCAAGAAACTACGTTAAGAAGGTGTGCAACAGAGTCCTAGGAAGAGGACAGGTCACGACTTCAACGTTGCAAAAGGCATTAAAGGCAGTTAATGAAGGGCCTGAAGATGAGAAAGCACTAGTTGCCCGAAAGAAAGGAAAGAAGCACAGATATGAGGGATTGGATCCAGCAGCTGTTAAGATCATCAAATCCGCGAAGAGAAAGAGACACGTTGCAGACACTTATGCCGAATATTTTGGCTACAGTATATTAGGATACGTTCTTTTGGTGGTTATCCTTCGTGCCATATCACACCTTGCTTACAAAGCATCTCCTGCTATACTTCGATTTTTTGATTTTGGCCCATTTAGAAAAATCAGAAAGCATGCTTTGCTTCCTGCTACTTTTGGAACAAGTCACTCCCATCCTTACTATGTCAGTGGGTATTCGTTTAACGTCCCCACTAGGGAACATACAATCATTTTATCAGTCTATTTTCTCATGAACTTCATTTACATGTTCCTATGTTACCAGACTTTTGAGATAACACCTGAGATGGAAAAGATTGTGCCACAAGAATATCTCGACGGATTCAAAGGCGTCAGTTACCTCAGGGGCCAAATTGCCCAAAGAGCAGGTATTTTGGCAACAATCCAGTTTCCTCTGCTCATTTTATTTGGCGGACGGAACAACTTTTTAATTTGGATTACTGGCTGGTCTCTTGATACATTCAATGTATATCACAAATGGTTTGGAAGAATGATTATCGTTTTGCTGTTTATCCATGCCGTGGTGTACTCCGTCGCTGAGGGTGAT
Source organism: Blastobotrys persicus (assembly GCA_030585065.1). Lineage (NCBI taxonomy): Eukaryota > Fungi > Ascomycota > Dipodascomycetes > Dipodascales > Trichomonascaceae > Blastobotrys > Blastobotrys persicus. The sequence goes on from JAJMBO010000052.1 coordinate 41,724, forward strand.
AGATATGCTCAAGTGTGGTCCCGCACATATTGGAAATGGGGTGTTGTTGCGTTCATCTGTGGAGCTCTTATTTTAGGTCAGTCTGTTCATTACCTTAGGGCCCTGAGATACGAGATCTTCCTTATTGGACACATCATTTTGGCAGTGTTTTTCACTGTAGGTGCGTGGTGGCATCTTATTGATATGTTCTTTTATCAATATGTATTTGCAGCTTGTGCGGTTTGGGCTTTCGACAGATTCATTAGAGTTGTGCGCATCGTGGTTTCTGGTCTATTCTCTAAAGCTGATGTCAAGTTCTTTGATGGTGACATTATTGAGATTAAGATCTCCTACTCAGGTTGGTGGAAATACTACCCAGGCTCCTACGTGTTTATACATTTTCTGAGATGGAACAGGTTTTGGCAAAACCATCCTTTCACTCTTATTGAGTCTCCACGGGAGGAAGATAAAGGGAAATTAGTTATCTTTGCTAAGGCAAAGGATGGCATCACCAGACATACCAAGGAATACCTGCAGAAACAACAAGATAACGCTTCACGAATTGGGGTATGGGTGGAAGGACCATACGGCTCTAAGCATCCTGTTCATAAGTATGACGAGGTTGTCATGTTCGCGGGTGGCATTGGAATAACAGGTGTTTACTGCTATGCTCAAGGAATTAGAAAAAACTCTACACGACAACAAAAAATTTATCTCAACTGGGTTATCCCAGATACTCGCCCGCTAGAATGGTTCGAGGAATATCTTGAATATTTGAGGGATGATGAAAGATTTGAGATAACCATCCATATCAACAAAAGCAGAGATTTTGTTGAAGATAATCCAGAACGGACATCCATTGAAGAGACATCTGACAGTGACGCGGCCGATAACAACTACACCGAAAAGAAGGCAGAGTCCATCAATTCCGGAAGCATTGTAAAACAGTTTGGTCGGCCAATTTGCTATCAGTTAGTTGAAGACCACATTGTTAACTCACAGGGTAACCTTTGCTTCGTTGTCTGTGGTCCTGGAATGATGAATGATGAAATTAGAAAGTCAATTTCTGCTAACCTAGAAAGAGCACCTAAGCGGGTCGATTATTTTGAGGAGTCATTCTCCTGGTAATTGACTGCCATTCGGTTTTTCAGGAATTGCACATATAGACGTGGTACCTACGATAATTGACGTATTATGACTAGTAAAATGAATTGTTCTTCTCGTTGGATATATCTTCACAGCATCATCCGTAAAGCTATCCATGGGGCCACCGATATTCAGGATGCCAACAATTAGCCATATAAATAAAAGAAACGAGATCAACAAAGAATATATTCATATCAAACCGTAAATATCTACCTTTCTGAACGAAGAGAGCTGGAATAAGATTGGGATGCCTTTGCTTCGGCCATTGGCGGGAAGTCTTGGCTAGCAGACTTTCTCTTTCTGGCACAAAGCAAATACGCCAAGGCGCCGGCCAGAGCGAAGACACCAATAGTTACACCAGCACCAATACCGCCAGCACCGGCTAGGGAAAGAGAGCTTGTCTTGACGTCAAAGTCATGCTCCTTAGCCTTGATATAGTTCTTGCTGTATGGGATGCACATTTGTAGATCCCAAGAGCCGCAGGCGTTGCACCACCCGTCCAAGTCATTGATAGCCTTATCCTTAACCTTCGATTCCCACTTTTCGTATGGAATGAGTTCATCTTTCTCTCCAAAAATTGGATAGGTCTCAAAGTCTGGGGATCGTGCTTTCAATCCGATACCCTGGTAAGTGGACTCAGTACCATTTCTGAGGCCAAATCTAACAAACTGCTTATTATCCTTTTCGACAAGCTCAAAAGCAAAAGTTGAGGCGTAGTTAACCAAGCCGGTGAACTTTGCTTCATCAACGTCAAACAGTCCCAAAACTGCAAAGACCTGGTAGAATACGTTATATGACCCAGCATAGTAAGTAACTAGTGGCTTTCCGGTGGTCTTCGTCTCGTTCAAAGCTGAGTAAATGGCACCCACCAGGGATTTTCCTCCCAAAATAGTATTCTCGTTTGAACTGTTGTAATTAAGTCCCTTGGTGTATTGGTCTTGAAGGTATCGCACCTGGTTAAACTCATCTTGATGGTCCTTTAGCTTCTTGGAGAAGGTCTCATTGTGAACATTATTAACCAACATCTTGTCGAAGACTGTGTAAGCTTGACCAAAGTTCAAGTCGGACTTGTTCAAGATTCCCTCAAGCAAAGGATAGAGTGATTGATAAAAGTCGTACGTAGACTTGTTCGTGCTCTTGAATTCCTCACTTTCCAAATAAGCGTCAGAAGCCGTTTCGAAATTCTTGCACCCATCAACGCCAGTAATCTTGATTGCGTTTGGAGTCTCCTCCTCGAACGTGCTTGTGACAACATACTGGTAGTTGTCGAGCGGAGTTCCTATAGTCGACCCATTAGAGAGGGTGCTGCCAGTCACCGTGTCCTCGTCAACGTTAAGTTTATCCAAAGGCGGATAGAATCCTTGCAGAAAGCCTTGTTGAGACTTCTGCAGCACGTTACCACCCGGCGAAGCTGCAATAACTTCTTCCGATTGGTAAGTCTCGTTCAGGCCCTCGATGTAAGCCTCGGACGAATCATTAAAGTAGCGGTTATGATAGAAGCTGCCTGCTTCAAAAACTTGTTGAATACCAATTGGCGTCAGTACACCATGTGGTTTAGCCGTTCGGTCACCATGTCTTCCGAAGATGAAAGTTCCAACAATCTTTTCCTTGGAATCAGAAGCAGTGACACCAATTGCTGATGCCAGTGCTACGACTATGGCGGTGCTAAATTTCATTTTGTTTTATAGAAGCAGCTGGTTATTAGCAAGAAATGTTCTGCTTATATATTTCTGCACAGGGATAGGCTGACACCCCCGCGCATCGTGCATCCGTCGGTTCTCGGCAACGTCCCGGCGGCAATGTTTGGCTCTGATTCGTCCTTTCCTTCAGACACGTCTAACTCCACCAGTCTTGAACATTTCAACGGCTCAAGCTCGGTATAATCCGTCATTGTAATTTGTCGTTTGAATATAATGGCCAGTATCTTTGGACTTGAACCCCCTCAGCTTGTTCGCCTTTGTTCGTGCTGCTTCATGCGCGTGCGCGGAGATGGGAAGATCCGTTAAATCGGCATCGTTCGATGCTTGCTCTTTTTCTTTTGGGCTACACTAGACAACGCCTTTTAATATAACGAAAAAAAAAAAAAAAAAAAAAAAAATAGATAGGTTCTTCTATGTGGCCTGTTTTCTAACAACATGGCTATTCTAGTTGGTACGTGGATATAAAGGGTGGGTTCTGAGGCATTTATTTTGGTTTCCCAATTAGCACTGATCAGCTACTTATTCCGTCTTATACGGCGTTAAATATGTATTTACGCACATGGCTTTATTATAATACCATTATATGGCGTAATCTAGTTAACAGCCGTGAGGAAGAGTACTCCAAATGAGTAATTGAATGACGATGCTACAAAAACAAACAGTTGTATGCCTAGTTATTTACAAAAGAGGTTAAGTTATAGAAATATATACAGTGAGTCTATTTCTTTTGGTTCTGCTTCTTCTCATATTCAGCAATGAGCTCCTTTTGTAGCTGAGGTGGGGCTGGGGAGTAATGCTTGAACTCCAAACTGAATTCACCCTTACCTTGAGTAGCGGCACGAAGATGCGTGGCAAAACCAAACATTGAGTTTAGTGAACATTCAGCAGAGATAGTGAATTCCTCAGACCCAATGTCAGAATCAGCAATGGTGGCTTGTCGTTTGTTCAGCAAACCGATAATGTTGGACTGGAATTCGGTTGGGGCGGTGATAGACACATCCATGATGGGCTCGAGAATAGTTGGCTGTGCTTTCATAAACGCAGACTTGAATGCTGCAATTGTGGCAGTCTTGAACGACAGTTCGTTAGAATCGACAACGTGGACTTGACCATCGTTGACAAGCATCTTAACACCGAGAACTTTATGACCGATCAAAGGACCCTTTTCACAGGCTTCTTCAAAACCGCGTTCGCAAGCAGTAAGGAACTTGTCTGGAATCTTACCACCAACAATCTGGCTTGTGAACTCATTTTCTTGGGACTCTTCAACTGCAGACAATTCACCCATGACCTTTGCGAATTGACCGGCACCACCAGATTGCTTCTTGTGGGTGTAGTCAAATGGAACCTTTCCAGTGATGGTTTCTCTGTAGGCAACTTGAGGTCTACCCGTAACACATTCCACCTTATACTCTCTCTTCATACGCTCAACGTAGATTTCCAAATGCAACTCTCCCATACCAGAAATAATCGTCTCCTTCGATTCCGGGTCGAACTTGACTCTGAAGGTTGGGTCTTCCTTTTGGAAGCGGTTGATTGCCTTGGAAAAGTTGGGAGAATCCTTTGACTTGGGAGCAATGGACAAGGATATGACTGGCTCAGGAACATACATGGACGTCATGGTGTAGGAACGAGTACCATCAGTGAATGAGTCACCAGAAGAGCAGTCAACACCAAAAGTAGCACAGATCTCACCAGCGCCGACCTCATCAACATCCTCCATCTCATCGGCATGCATACGTGCAAGTCGAGGCATCTTGATCTTCTTTCCTGTGCGCACATTTGTGATGGTCATGCCCTTCTTAAGCTTGCCCTGATAAACACGGATATAGGTAAGTTGTCCATAGCGGCCTTCTTCCAGCTTGAATGCGAGACCAACAAATGGCTCCTCCTGAGCAGGAATCAAGTTCACCGGCTTTTCTTCGTTGGCCACATCCAACGCCGTATTAAGAACTTCGGACGGGTTTGGCAAATAGTCGCAAACCGCATCCAGAACCGGCTGAACACATCTATTGGCCAGTGCAGAACCCATAAGAACCGGAGTGAACTTGCGAGCAATTGTGGCCCGTCTGATTGCATCTTTGATTTGTTGAGGACTTGGCGTCTGCTCTTCAAGATAGATCTCAGCCATCTCGTCGTCAACATCGGCCAATGTTTCAATCAAAACGTTTCGCTTTTCTGCCACAAGTTCCTTCAAATCTTCTGGGATATCCCGTTGAACAATCTTCTCGCCGTGGTCGCCTTCGTTGTACAGAGCCCGTTCATGAATCAAATCGACAACACCTGCAAGCTCATTCTCGGCTCCAATGGGCACCTGCAGCGCCGCAGCATGGATACGAAGCTTCTTATTAACCTGTTCAATGGCTCTCCAAGGATTGGCACCCATTCGATCCATCTTATTGATAAACGTAATTCTCGGCACATTGTATCGACGCATCTGACGGTCCACGGTGATTGTTTGCGACTGAACCCCTGAAACAGCACACAAGACCAACACAGCGCCATCCAAAACTCGAAGAGCACGTTCCACCTCCACGGTGAAGTCAATATGTCCAGGAGTATCGATCAAGTTGAACTTGTAATTATGCTCAGAACCATCAATATCCTTCTTGACCCAATCACAGAATGTAGCAGCCGACTGAATAGTAATACCCTTTTCTCGTTCCAAAGCCATGGAGTCCATAGTCGCTCCCACATTATCACGGCCGCGCACCTCGTGAATAGCCTTGATTCTACCAGTGTAAAACAAAACACGCTCCGTAAAAGTAGTTTTTCCCGAGTCAATATGCGCAGAGATACCAATATTCCTCATGCCATTTAACCGCACACGATCACTATCGGTGATGGTCTTTCCCATTTCTTGCAACACACCATGTTCTTCTTCGTACGTCTCGGGGATTTTATTTCGCAATGAGCCCCTTGTGCTGAAGAAGCGCACGCTTCGGCCTGTTTGCGCCACCGCAGGCCTCCAGAGTCTAGCAAACGACCTCATTGTCCGTTTGATTTCTGCTGCGAATAGCGTGGTAACAAAATTTTCCAAAAAAAAAAACCGAAAAACGCGCCGCGCATCCTTCAGTCCCCTGGAAACTTTTACTTGCATGTATGAACGCTCTCCCACACTTGGACGAGACAAGTCACATGATAACAAGACGATCTAAGAGCGTTTTTTTGTCGATTAATGATCTAAGAGCGTTTTTTTTGTCGATTAACGGATTGATAGTCTGTATATCCAACGTTAGGGTTGATAAAAAACGACCACAGGGAGACGGTGCATAGGATAGATCAACATTAGGAGCTCGGAATAGTACTGATTGTCGATAACCGGAAGGGGCATTTAATCGCTCATCAGCATGGAGAGGCGATAGTTGGACCATTTGTAATGAGAGCACAGATGTCGATATCCTTACTCCATGATCTTGAATACTTTAGCTTCTCTTAAGAGATTTCCATTGCAAGCCATTATAAGGCAGCTGTCATGGCCCCAACCAGTGGCATTCTAGAGCCAAGTACGCCAAGTGCTGCCAGGAACTGATCGGCACAGCCGAATATACCAGAGGTTAACCGATAGTTAGACCGAATAAGATGTTGAACACAACGAAAATGGCCGTTTGGCTGATCTAGGGGGAACTACCAACGTCTTTGGAACCACGCTTCTCGTACACCGATCATCCGCTGTTGAGGAGAACCCGCCATTTCAGGAGCCGTGACGTGTCGGAAGTTCGGCATGACAGGATGCAGGTAAAAAATAGGTACGCCCCTTCTAGGAACAAAAAAATAAAAGAACAAAAAAAGAAAAACCAGAAAAAAGAAAAACCAGATGAAAACTTGGCATAGGATAGCCAAGATCGATTCTCCAGGTCAGAAAAAGAAAGTATAGATTATAATCAGATTGATAATCTGAGCAAGCAGAGCTTGAAAAAACTACCCCTGTTTCATTATAACATGTCAAAGAGAGGACCTTTTGTCCACTTGCTGAATATTGGCCTATCTATAAGGTATATTATGGTGAGATTGATAGAGGGTTACCTAGATTTATTTAATTTTCATTGTCCTTTCAAGGGACCATGGTCGGGGAAATGAAAACTCTGAGACTTGAGCCCGTAATTAGTAATGCAACCGAAGATCAACAGGTGAATCAATGCTAAAAGGGGTTTATGATTGTCTCGACGGTCACTTCCTTTTTCGTGATATCTGATTTTATTTCTTTTCTTTTTTCTTGCCTGCAGCCAAGTCGTGTAACTGACCAACACGCATTAACTGGAACTGAAACCTTTACATGCATTCAAATGCTATTGGCGCCATACCCTATTTGGAATATCTGATGAAATTGATCTACGTATTTTGCAACAAGGAATAAGAGCACCACCGTTTGATCCTCGCCGTTGCTCGGGCCTACGGGGGGTATAACCTATGTTGTAGTTGCTGCAGAGGTAAACGTTGCCACTAGCTCATTTCCGTTGCAATTGAACAGAATTTAACGTGCAATGAAAATTACACCGGCTATGATGTAAATAATACCAAGTAATATAGGTTAACTCCAGCTTCTTATACATGGGCTGATACGAAACTGGGTTCAGTATGGTTTGGTCTTCCTAGACTACGATGTGTGTGTGTGAACAGTAGAAGCTGCTATTTCTTCATGGCTACATTAGAATTGAGGATACAAAAAAAGTATGAACAGAGTGAAAAATTTTTTAATCATTACGGGCGGGTGTGGGGCCCTCAGGCTCATCACGGTATGGTTCCCCTTCAGCTTCGGCAACCTCATGCTCGACAATGGCTTCATCAGAAGCTGAGAGATCAGAAAGACCGTAGTAAGCAATAGCGGCCATACCAAGGAAAGCAGAAACACACGAAAAGACCAAGGCAACAATACCACGGGCAGTGAATCCAGCGGGCAAGTCCTTCGTTTGCTTGGGCTGACCCTCAAGATTCAAAAAGTCTTCGGTGTTGGCAGCAGCGTTGCCCTTAGTAGGCATGTTAGCAGCCTTGCAAACATCGTAGTGCTGCTGTGGAATGTCTAGGTCGTATAGCTCCTCTGGAGCCTCAACAAAGACCATTGCCAGACCCTGAGACAAATGCCATTCAATGTGACAGTGGAAGAACCACACACCTGGGTTGTCCGCAATGAACCTAAGCACCATGTATCCGTTGCCGTTGACATAGACGGTGTCGCGTCTCATGGGGTATTTTGGATAGTCGGTTCTATTGTTCGGATCAAATTCCGTTGGGTCATCAAAGGCATCTGAACGCTCAATAACCTGGAAGGCGTGGCCGTGGAGATGGAAGGGGTGGGTACCATCATCAGCATTGTTCAAGATGAGCTCCACGACCTCGTTCTTCTTCAGGACATATGTATGGGTGTAGTCACCATAAATTCTGGCATCAGTCACCTGATCCTTTTTGGCAGACTTGATAGTATAAAGAGTTGGAACCTTTGGCCGGGTGTAGGTGATGTTATTGAAGAAGGCGTAGTTGATACCATCCATCAAGTTGTTCATGGTAACCGTGACCTCGATTGTATGATCTGGCTCGGGGAAAAGAGCTTGATGGTCATAGGGAACAAGCTCCATATCGTCGAACGGCTCCAAGTCATCAGAGATCTCGACCTTGATGTCGGCCTCTGGATGGTCCTTGCTCTTGTCGTACTCCAGCCAGTTTGTCTGGTTAAGGCCGAGGTCGGAAGGAATGACGTCGAACAGAGATGAGTCAAAGATGGTGACAATAGGATAGTTCTTATTCTTGTTGTCCTTGGTCTTGACCAAGACGGCGTATCTTTGGGCAGCGGTGACATAAAGCATGTTGGTCTTCTTGGGCTCTGTGTAGATGCCGTCGACCTCGACAATTTCCAGGTCATGATCTTCGATATAGAAGTATTGCGATGAGAAGGCGCCAATGTTGATGATGTGGAGCAAATAGGTTTTATTTGGCTCAACTGGAATAGACGACCGTTGACTTTCGTTGAACAGCATGGCCTGAGGAACCGGCTCGGCTCCAGATGGGTTATATAGCGACAGGAAGTCGGGATCAATGTTTTCAATCAGATCGTGGTACCAATCAGACAAGGTCACTGTCAGCTCTTCATCAAACTCATACGGCGCGTCCTTATCATGAACAATAAGCGGCGCTCGATATCCGTCTGGATACTGAGAGCCGACGTGGGAGTGGTACCAATAGGTACCATTCTGGTCAACGGTAAAGTTATAGGTAAAGTTGTGCCCAGGAGGAACCGGACATTGGGTCAAGCCTGGAGGTCCGTCCATGTGAGTTGTACCGTTTTGATACATGCCGTGGAAATGGATAGACGCATTCTGGTCTCCAAGGCCATTGTGCATGTTCACAACCAGTCTATCACCTTTGTCGACCTCGATACGAGGCAAAGGCCACTGACCGTTGATTCCAACGACCTTACGATCTGTGTGTCCATCTGGGTTAGCCTTAACCCATTCAACATTAAAGTCGTAAGTGACCGTCTTTGCCAGTGCCGTCGTAGCAAGCACACCAAGAGATAATAGATTCACTTTCATCACCGTCCGTTAGTTTGGAAGGGTTAGTTGTGGTGAGGGAAAGGGAAATGACAAAAAAAAAAAAAAAAAAAGCCGGAAACGCAGTATATATAAATCCACCCAATCGACAAACCCACGGTCCCACGGTAGTTGCAGTCGAGAGCGGTAGTCGGCCTGCACCAATGTTCGTTGGACTTAACTCAAAAAGAAATTAAACAAAAACAAAATATTGCAACCCGATTGATAATTCTGGTCACCTTCCGTTTTGGGAGGCGTCTCAAAAATTTTATCTGATCTTCCGAGATTACTCCCACCGGCCGAGCGCCGGCCGCTGAAACAGTCTCGACGTCGGGTGTTTTAGGAACCTCCAACCCCAGGGGGTTAAACCAATGTGTGAGCAAATTTTCGATTACAATTATCCACTAAATAGCCTCTTCTTCTGTCCGTCATCTCTATATAAATACACCGTGCTCGCGGCCCCAATATCAACACTACTGCCCCTTGCAAACAGACATCGCTCGCACAAGGGGTTTCCTTCCTCCACCTCCCAATAACCAACAAGGGCGGCGTGCGCGCACGCGCAGGTGAGCTTAGCTTAGGATAGATTCGGACTGAGGGTTTCGGTATTCTGGACACTGTGGGAGCTCACTGGATCAGTGAGCTCCTGGCCAACTGCTACTGGCTAGTTGGCCCATTTGTAGAATATACTCTGCGGCGGACACCATGACTAGTAGCAGTAGTAGCAGTAGCTGTGGAGGTAGACAAATTCGGGTCCAGCAGGGGACCCCTTTAATCAGATAATCCAGCCATCAGATCAATCACGCTGATGAAATGGCTGCATGTTTTCGCCGGCGCGCGCGACTAGTATTTTGAAGTTTGTATGCATATGCATGATTTAAGCTCTGAATTTCTTTTTATCGGCACATGGTTTCTTTTGGAGAGGGCTTAATTTGTTTTTTTGGCCGGTCGTTTCTTTTTGATCTCAGTAGTAACCCATAACGTCTGTGTTTGTACGTAAACGGCCGACAAGTGGACCATTTGCAGGTTTAATATATAAGGATCAGCCCGCCGTTGTGGGATTGAAAAGTACAACACACAACTAGCCCGGGTGCTTTTGTCTTTTTTTTTTGCTTTTTGCTGAGAACAACTACTAGCTAAGTAGCCATGGCCAACGTATTCTCAGTTGAGGTCTTCTTCATTGTCTTTCGAGAGACCCTGGAGGCTTCTGTGATCATTTCGGTCCTGCTGGCGTTTGTCAAGCAGGGATTGGGTCGTCAGGTAGAAGACAAAAAGCTATACCGCAAGTTGCTATGGCAGATCTGGATTGGTGCTTTCCTTGGCTTGTTCATTTGTTTTGCAATTGGCGGCGCCTTCATCGGCGTCTTCTATTCGCTTGGTAAGGACATTTGGTCTCAATCCGAGGATCTGTGGGAGGGAGTGTTCTCCATTATCGCTACCATCATGATTACCATCATGGGTCTGGCCATGCTTCGATTGAACAAGATGAAGGAAAAGTGGAGGGTCAAGATTGCCCAGGCAATTTTGGAGTCCAGCAAGGATGTCAAAACCAAGTTTAGAATCAGACGATGGTTCAAGAAATATGCTTTGGCGCTTCTTCCATTTGTCACCACTCTGCGTGAGGGTGTTGAGGCCATTGTCTTTGTTGGTGGTGTGTCTTTGGGGACGCCAGCTACGGCCTTCCCCTTAGCAGTCATTTGTGGTCTCGCTGCTGGCATTGGCGTGGGCTTGTTCATCTACTATGGTGGTAACCAATTGCACATGCAATGGTTCTTGATCGCATCTACCTGCTTCCTTTACTTGATTTGTGCCGGCCTTTGGTCTCGAGCCATCTGGTATTTCCAGATGTATGTCTTTTCCAAGCAAGCTGGTGGTGACGTTGCTGAAAACGGCTCCGGCCCGGGTTCGTACAACATCAAACAGAGCGTTTGGCACGTCAATTGCTGCAACCCGGAAACTGATGGCGGTTGGCAAATCTTCAATGCCCTTTTCGGATGGCAAAACTCTGCTACTTATGGGTCTGTCATTTCCTATAACGTCTACTGGATCTTCCTCATCACAGTCATTGGTCTGCTCCTCTACAGCGAGAAGCATGGCGGTCTGCCTTTCATCTCTCGCTTCCAAAAGAAGAAGCTTTCCAAGGCCGAGCAGGAAGATATCGTTTCCAGAGCTCAGGAAGTGGCCAAGGTGAAATACGGCGGACAACACGAAACTGAGCTCATGACAAAGAGTATCTCAGACTCTGCAGAAAGCTCTCAGAATAATGTCTCTTCTGAGTATGTTTCCACTGAAAACAGCAAAGGCAACAGTAACGCTCACAACCTGGTATGATCACTAATGTAATTTAAAAAGTACAACTTCAAATGACACGAATTAATTGCTCAAGAAAGAAAAGATCAAAAGAATAGAAAATTTCACCCTTTTCTAGCAACCCAGTACTCGCACTTATAAATAAACCCTCCCATGCTTTGGTACGCGTGCGTGTATGAACAGGGAATGTTGCTTTTACGTTTCTCGAACGTGAAGCCAAATTTAGTAATCAGCTCTATCAGATCTTCCAGGGCAAATTCCAGCCCCATACTTCTATCCTCTGTTTCACTCATTTGATCCAAAGATTGATTCTCTTCATCAGGAGGGACGTCTTCGTAATGCCACAGCAACGGACCAAAGTTAATCCACAGGCCACCCGGCTCCAAAGTATCATATATACTTTGCAACGTGTTGAAAATGTTAGCTGCAGTGTCGAGAAAAAAACACGAGACAATGACATCAAACGTCTTCCCCTCCGGCTTCCTATAGATCATGTCAAACGACCCCGCGGACATTGATAACAAGCCATCCTCCGGTATGGTTTCGTCGTTAACTTCGTGTTGAAGAAGAATAGTGGGGCTGATATCAGGAATTAAAACCGGCCGAAGCTGATCCTCCCGTGTGCGATTGTGTGAAAAGCCGTGTAAAGAAGGTCGAATACGGAACTCGTTCGTATTTTGGATATGATTCAAGATAAAACTCGATGTAAACAGCATATGATAAGAAAATTCATTGCCCTCAGTTTTGAAACCTAAAGCAGCAAGTTCCAGCGGCAGTCTACCTAAACCGCAACCGGGCACCAATACCCGTACTGAATGTCTCTCTTGTCTATCCGGGTACAGTTGCTGTAGTTCGGACAAAATAGGTCCAAAGCTCTGATCTCGTTCGATCTTACCTTCGCGGCTCCATTCTCTATAAACCTGTCTCAACGTAGAGTTTACCTTGTCAGCATCACTAGCCGTGCTCTGTGCCCATTCGGAAAAATCCTTCGGTGCATCAAAATTAACTGCAGCAACTCCTGCCACATTCTCGAGAAAGAAAGCATTTTCCTCAATTCCATTTTCTAGATCTTTCAAATGTTGTTCAAAGATTTGCGCAACCATCTCTCTATGTTCTTGCCGCAGGTGCTGGTACTTCCGCCGGCGGCTTTCTACAATCAATTGCTTTGACCGATTCCCATATTTCTTGAATGCATCCCTACCCATTAGCTCCGTAATTCAACTACAGGCGTCTCCAATGATAAAAGTCTGTTCAATGCAAGAAATATAAAAGCCGGACAGTCAGCTTCTTAAGTTTGGATCTATGACACTCTCTTGTTCCCTGACATAAAATGAATGTAAGCAAACAAGATTAAAGATCGGGAACCATAAACCCGAAGAGTAGTTAAGACCCCTCTGGTTTATACCTGATTTAAATCATGCACTAATGACAATTGAGCATGAGTCGCATTTGCAGTATGGGACTTCAGATCAACTTGTCAGCCATAGTATGCATTCAGAATTCAACATATGACAATCATAGCAGGAGACAACACAACGCAAATACTTACAAAGTGCTAGTCAAAACCCTGAGTTCTTCCGCATCAAATTGTAATCCTGACATCTGCCACCTCCAACGTCGTTCATACACCCGTAGCCTGCCATCAGATAGCCGGTGGAAATCCAAAGACAACGTTGGGACGTTTATGCTCCAACTCATGCAACGCAAAATGCACAATTCCTGTTACTCGCGAAACCTCCCAATTTTCACCCAATCACCGGTAATAGAATCCAGCATAGTCAACCCGGACAACTGACTGATTCAAAATGACGATTGCATTCCAAGAGCACAATAGACGGGTCGTGTCCTCATTATACAGACAAGCCTTGCGTATGACCAAGAGCTGGGTGAACCGTCGTGACCTTTTCCGTCAAAAGGCTCTTGAGATCCGTCAGCAATTTGACGAAAATAAGAACATCTCTAACCGTCACGAAGCTGAAAAACTCATTCGTTCGACTGAACAGCTCCTCGCTCAATACAGACATCCCGACCCGATCATTCCATCTCAGCGACCTGGTGGTACCAAATTCGAAAGAAATGTCCCACCACCACAGGGAAAGAGTAAGTTGCCCAACCTCGACTTCTTACGCCTACTAACTTGTTTCTTCTAGTTTACGATGAAGGGTGGTAGTTCATGTAGATTAAATTTTGCGCTGAATGCATATTAATAACCAACCGAGAAAAAAATCGCCAAGTGGTATTGTCAATGCAATATGACACTCTTTATTCTGTGCAGTTGAACTGCTCTCCCGGGAAACTTTTATATTCTTGCTGCTATAGAACCTTTAGTAGCTATAAGCACTGCCAATTTGTAAGATCTTGGTGTTTGCACAAAACGATAACCCTCCTAAAACTTCGGTCATAACTCATGTATTATACATATTATTTCAATTAGCTCTAGTTAGTGAATTGTGCACCCGTTGAAGAACCGAAGCCACTTGATCCATAGGACATGCCATACCAGTTACTAACGGAACAGTTCCAGGTAGGTCATCTTGCTTCCTTTCCCACAGAGGTTTTAGGTATTGGGAAGGAGCGCACTGTCCATTGCCATTGGGTTCTAACCGCTTCTTCATCCCAGCGGACATCGGTATAGAATCAACGACGTCGCTGATGAAAACCATTAACTCGCGCCGCCGTCGTTTGACTATCTTCAGCTCGACGTGGACGTTCGGCTTCTTGAAAACCACCCGGATTTCCGTTACACTTCGGGGCACTATAAGGACTTCAGTGCCTAGCTTATCGCATTCTTGTTTTAATTGGCTCACAGCCTGATAAACTGACAAAGTGGTAGTCAATATCCCAATCACAGGAACCAATCCATCTCGAATTAGAATCTCTTGAAGGTATGTTTGAACTTCTCTGTGTGGATTGGTGTCATTTAGCTCCATTCTGCATCCAGTGCTGTTGCCAAAAACGACTTTGGCGTCCAATCCACTGCCATAACCAAAAGATATCTCATTCATTGAAGCGGCCTTTAGCTCTAGATCTTTGGACTTGATCAAATCAATATACCCAACAACTCGTTCAACCTGGCCCAGTCGTCCAACAACTGTATCTACGATGCTCACATATGCATTGGTATCGCTCGGAGCAAAGTCCAGTACCATGCTGAAACGTCCAGTTGCAGAATCAAAGTTCACTCCCGAATCCTCTGAGGAGGCTAGACTCATTGAAAGCTTGTTCTTTACTCGACCTTGAACTAGGACCTTGACCCTATCATCATTCGTCAACGATAACAGCAATGAACTATGCGCCCAGGTATTCTTGGTCAGAGTATCCAAATTTATCAAAACAGTTGGAGATCCACGTCTATCAGAGCTCTGCAAAAGGCCAAATTTGATTCTTCTGGATTGTAGCTCGCCACAAATAATGTTGATGCGAATTCTAGTAGTGGTAAAAGCTGCCAAGTCATCGAACAGTTTGTAATCATAGAAGCATTCATTCTTTCCTCCACGATCGAGTTCGATCGGCTCCAAAAAATTGACAGTCCAAGAGTGATCCTTAGCTTCCAGTTGACTTAACCACCACTGTGGAATCATTTGACGACCGCCTATAGAAACGAGCAAAAACCATTTAAAAGTCCATTGTGGGAGACGGAGACAGAAAACCGTTCTCGTGTCTTGTGGGAAATGCTTTCTCATGTCGTCATTAGAGATCACAATGTTATTATTAGCAACCCATCCAGTGGCTTTTGCACGACTGGTAATTTCCTCTTGCAACGACACGTGACGTAATTTAAAGAGCAGACTGGCGGATTGAGTAGCTTTATCGGTGAGCTCATTCAATGAGCGTTCTGCTGAAAGGACAATCTGCGTCGAGTTTTGCAAAACTGCTCTTCCCGTAAGCATATCAATTGAAAAGTCCGTATGTCGGGATCCAGTCAATTGTAACCTAATCTTGTCTGCTGAAATTTGTGAAACCAACGCGCCAGATGATGAGCTATCGTTTTCGTCGATATTTGGGCCTTCATCACCATAAAATAACGTAACCAAATTTGAATAGACTTTATCGATAATATATCGAATATGCATATTGATAATTCGTGTAAGCAGTTCCTCTACTGAGAGGTTTCTCTGGCCAAATTCCACTCCATGTTCGTAAACTGGTTTCCCCTCTCGCAGCCAACGGACACTGATGGTAAAATCTTTCAAGAATCCGATTTCAATTATATTCCTGGGTCCGGGTCGATTGATCCAATATTGAACGGCGACTAAACTTTTATCAGGATAGAATATATGGTTCAGAACCCCAGACCACAGTCCTCTTTCCAAATCACTTAACTGTTCGTGGAAAACTGATAACTTGTAGTTTTGAGTGAACCTCAAGATCCAATCAAACACCTGACTCAAGGGTTTCTGGGCCAATAAGTCATTGGCCACTTTTTCCACCTTGGCCTTTATCGCCATTGGCACGGGACGCGCAGATGGGAAGCTGAATTCAAAATCCACCAAGAAAAACCGAGCTTCAACGCTATCATCCGCGACACCGAGGTCAACGATAAAGCAGTTCTCAACGGTGAATTTGACCCGCCCGTTGGATATCTCATAATTTCTGTATCTTGTCGGGAGCTGTTCGGTTAGCGACAGACGAATAGAGAGCAACACGTTAAGATCTTGTAGCGTTTTGAGGACAACTTTTGGGGATAGAGGTTTCGCTGGAATAAAGTCATGAGTCGGTTGCAATGGTTTTCCATCCTTCAACACCTCCAAAGCCGTCTCAATATCAGGATTCCGCAATTTCGCTTCTCCGAGTGTACGCTCGATGCCGAAAAGAACATTTATGACATTTGCGAAACAATTTTGTTGTCCAGACAACCATGAAGCCGCATCTATGCACTTCGAGACCTCTTGACTGACCGACGACCATTTGATCAAAACATATAATTTGACAAACTCCTGTCTTGTCCTCACTAGATAGTCCAAAAGTCGACGTTTCCGTGCCAAATCCGAAGTCACTGATGGCAGAGTTTCAATCACGTTTTGCAAACCCGCATACGAAGTCAACACCAGATTTGACGTGACATGGTATAAACTAACGTAGTTCGCAGTGATATGTGGGATTTCAGGTTGCGACTGGTCATTAATCTTTTGTTGAACCTGCTGCTTCTTGACATCCAACGAATTTTCACTGTGACCTTCGTTAGCTGCGGTTGACATACCACCTAGACCATTGTTAGGAACCTGCGTCTAGCAACATTTATAGATCTACTTATTAGCCCTTACCGTGATTGTCTTATTTCTTTCTTTTTATTAAAAAAAAAAAAAAAGTCAGAGATGCGTAATGAACTGGCAAGAGAGTGCCTCAAGCTATTAACGAAACCGAAGTTAAAACTCAGTTAAGCCCTTAATCACGTATACCTAAAAGCCTTGGTCCGTTTTTACTTTTTCAACACAAGTCCTCGTCAAGCTCAATATCGCTGCCCCCCTTGATGTGTACCCGGTACAGTGCAGTTAAGAGGTTCGACTTTCGCTCTCCCAGCGGGGAATTTTGATGGTTGGCAAGACTTCCCAACCAAACCTTGTCGCGCTCCTCCGCGCGCCGTGGCCATTTTGAGGACCCTTCCTTCTCTTGGACGAATTTGGTTAATTTCAAATTAAGACACATCACGTTACTGATAATCTCAACGAGTAGATCCATAAATTATATTATTAATTCTTTACAAATTAGCATAGACGGATTCTGATTAGGCCCCCGTCTTCATCCTCCAGTTATGGAACCTCTGCGCTACATCTGGTTCGACTATGCGGGTTCCATCCAGTTGATTACCAACGGTCATCCATCGATTGCGAGTATTGTGTTCACGACCAAACAGCTCAAGTTTCCTTGAGGTGGAGCCCACCAATCTCTCAGCAATGTCGTAAAGCTCGTCAGGCTTATGACTTTTATCTCTGGTGGTTGATACAATTGTGTCGATGTCTAGGTTTGATGAGAGCCATTCAGGGGATCCTTTGACACCCATAAGGACGTGCTCCTTTGAATGATTTAACCAATGCCCTGTACGCCCGGTACAGATGGTGCGGCCCAATTGGTTTGTTTTACACCAAATAATCTCTTCTATATGCCCATACCCCCACTTTTTCAGGCATTTCCGTCCAATATCTAAGGCTCTTCCGGTGACCCACAAAAAAAAGACCCCCTCTGTTTGGATGTCCTCAATTTTAAACGATAGGATCTCGTCATCTGTGACCACACCGTAAGGCAACTGAAGGTGTCCGTTCATGTGGATATCCCAAGGAGGGTCAGCAATTATTGCAGCAAATTGGCCCAAAACCGAAAGGTCTAATTTGCGTATGTCACAAGATATCCATTGTGCGGGGAGCTCACTGTAGCGAGTACCAGTCATACGCTCTCCCAGAGTGAAAAAGCCCTTGACGTCTTCATCCCCACCCTCCTTGGTATCTTGGGTATCAATCGGAGGTTCCGGGTAAACAATTTTGTAGTGAACGTATTTGCAACCTTTCCCTTTGTAACAAGTATCAAGGTATGAGCAATCACCGATGGAAACATCAGTTGTAGTCGTAACAATGGGCTCAAAATGAATTTTTCGCAAGCAGTCGAGACGGCCCTGTAGTAAACATTCATTTCGATTGGGATGGTGACAAATTTGGACGTATGGCTTTTCTGGGATCTGAAGGGCCCTCTCAAGGAACAATTGTTGTTTTGCCGTTGAACAGTCTACTAATTCTTTAAGTTCTTTCCGTTTCTCTCCAAGTACCGAGGAGTTGGATTCAATTAGCATGAACAGGCGCGAGAAAACCTCTTGTTTACTAGTCGAAATCGCCGGGTCATGAGCCGGTTCACAAAGCTCGTCTAGGGTTTGGTCTTCATGTATTTCCCTTCTGGAAATAGACTTCGCCCATTCCTTAAGAAGGGCAACATCATAAATAGATAGCACCACACTAGACCCTCCTTTCGCCCGATGGTGTACGGAGTCCAATACTATACCCGAAGGCAGCAAAGCACTCAACATACGAACAGCATCCTCTAAATCTAATAAAGAACATTTGAGGTTAGCCAGTGTTAGCCTATCATGCAGAATATGCAGAGGAATAGGTAAACACGGGAGCAGCTCATCAGCCTTGTCTATAAGATAGCCTACTACCCTCTCATCCAACGCGTTTCCCTCTTCGCACGTCATTTTTGGTAGCTCTTGTAAGGGGGACATTTACTCATATTTATAGTAAGCTCAAACAACCCTATACTGCAGCAGAAAATATACCTATCAATAATAATACAGAGCCCCAAAAAAATATGACCCTGAAATGGAAGTGATCATCCCTAAGCCTCATCACACCCCCTCCGGAAGCAGCACCACAGAGACGCCTACATTATCCATGAGGTTCTTCCTTAGCTTTCCAGGATAGCTACGCCTTAGGGCGGTATGAAGAGTACGTGCCAAAATAACGCATATAACTAAGTGTGCAGGTACAACTTGAGTGAAATCAAATAAAAAGAACTAGCCAACTCATGGGAATCGTACTGATCCCCGGTGATCTGTAATAAAGAAAAGAAAAGCGAAAAAACAAAAAGCCGGAGGAGCGATCGACCAAACGTTTCTATAGCGGTGCGGGTCATGTTGCCATGGGAACAATGTTCGCGCATTAAGCGCGAAGATTGTTTACATATCGGCAACAGCACTTGATCTCTGCGGTCTGTAACAGTTATTAACAATTTGCGAAAGTCCTACTAGAATAAGATACCCCTAGAATGGCGCGAACATCTGGAGAGTTAGCAAACACCACCCGGCGGAAGAGTAGTAAGCTGAGAGACTCGGATGGGAACCAAAGCTTGATTCAATTGAACGACGACGCGTCGGAGAAAGAGAGTAGACGAAGTTCAAATATCACTGATTCGAAAAGGCAGTCGATTGCCACTGTGGCGAGAGAGACCATTCGAAATAGCAACAAAAGCCTAAATGCCAATACTAAACGTGAGAATGAGGCTCCAATATTAGCAAATTTTGAACAGTGGATGAAGTTGGTGAAGGATAATAAGATTAACGCGACAAACTCTTGGAACTTTGCATTGATTGACTATTTTCATGACATGTCATTACTAAAGGAAGGAGATGGGATAAACTTTCAAAAGGCATCGTATACACTAGATGGGTGTGTGAAGATCTATACTTCGAGAGTTGATTCCGTCGCTTCTGAAACGGGAAAGCTGCTAAGTGGTTTGGCAGATAGCGATAAGAAGAAGGATAAGGGTAACGACAATGGAGACGAAGGTGACATGCTAGATGATGAAGGTAGTGATGGTGAGGAGGGTAGCCAAAAGCAACAAAAGAAGAAACGCAGGACTCCGAAAGCAGAAAGCACATTAGTCAAGAATGAGGAGCAGTTACAGGCGAAGAAGCTGGATCTTGAACTATCAATTGATCCCTTATTTAGAAAAATGTGCGCTGACTTCGATGAAGGAGGAGCCAAGGGTTTGCTGCTGAATAGTTTGGTTATTGATAAGGATGGACGGGTGGTTTTTGACGGAGAAGTAGACTATGATTCAGATGACGATGAAGAAGTAGAAGGTGATGATCAAAGTTCGGCTGATGAGAATAATGTTGATGAAAGTAGTCACGCTGCCGTTGATATTGCTGGTTTAAGATCAAAATATCTCCCAGATATGTCCGAGCTAGAGCCGTTAGAGGTCTGTCCCTCTCTTAAGCATTTGAACAGTGCTTTGACGGATCCGGCATTGTTTTCGTCATCCATTATGAAGGAGGTTGAAGAAAACAAACAAGACACTGATAGAAATATAAATGGGAGCAGTATTGAAGGTTCTAGCAATTTTGTGATGGATGCTGATGATATTGACGACGGCATGAATTTTGATCCAGGTAATGATGACGAAGAGATGGGTTTCGGTGGTATAGATGAGGGTCCTCCCTTGTTAGCAGATGAGGGTGAAGGACTGATGCCGGCCGATGACGGTAATACATCTGCTCAGTACAACACAACCGCTACTGGGATGAGCACTACAATGGTTCCGTCTAAGGACCTGATGTCGTATTTTGATGAAACTTTGAGAAAAAACTGGGCTGGCCCACAACATTGGAAGATTCAAAAAATCCGTGCCGGTTCGTTACTAGCTGATACAACAATGACTGATGGGAATACGACAATCAAGAAGAAACAGCCAGCAAAAGAAAAGGAGCCATTCTACATCGACTTTCTGTCTGATGAACATGATGTTGACGAGTCAGTTATATTTTCAGAGGGGGGGACTTCGATTAACATTCCACGCACGCAGTGGAAATCTAAAGATAAAAATCTCCTGCCAGACGACAAGCATTTTACATCGCAGAATCTTATAAAGCTATTTCTCAAGCCTAAGGGTACTGTTCGAAACTCCAAAATCTTTGGCTCCCAAGAACAAGCATACGACCACGTTGATGCTGACGAACATTTCTGGGCTAATCATTACCAACAAGCCGGCACCCAAGAAGATCAAGTCGAGGGCAACTATGATGCCAACTTTTTCCAAGGTGACGACGATGAGGGGGCTCCGCTTCCTTTTGCAGATTTTGGTGATGACGATTATGATGATGCTGGAAACCATGTACCCTCTTCCGAATTACCGTCCAATTCTGGTGACTTAAAGGACCAGCTGCTATTGGCTAGTCGTCGAGCACGCCCAGAGTATGTCAATTACGCCAAATCTGCCAAGAAGGTCAACATCAAGTTGCTGAAAGACAACATTTGGAATGTCATGAAAATTGAAGATAGCACTGAATCGCCCAAGGAAGAACCCAGTAAGGATCTGCCTTCTCAAGAGGAGAAACGAGAGTTTAAAGAAATCGTCCAAGACCTCAAGTCAGTATACCCACCGCAACAAATGTCAGAAATTTCCACAAGTTTCTGCTTCATATGCGTTTTACATCTTGCAAACGAAAAAGGTCTAACAATCGAAGGCACACCTAATTACGACAACCTCTACATCCAAAAAGATCCCAATGCTAATCTAACTACCAACTTTTAATTTATATATCTGGTTCATCAATCACTAATAGAATTTATGACGGTTATTCTTGTCCAGGAATAAGAACAAGTCGTCGCTCCTAAGTTAGCTGTTGCTTGTGCTATTAGCCCCATGTGGCGTCTGTCTATTTTTTTTTTTTTTTTTTCTCTTTTCGTATGTTTAGCGAGTTAGTAGGCCATTAGTTACACTATTTGTCAATATCATCACTATAGGACCTAAATCAGATCACAAAATGGAGAGATTTTATGAAGAGCACACCAAATCATAGGTGCCTTGTTCAGCAATATGGCTTGGTTCATACCGCGTGATCACCGCATTGGAACTAATAAATGTCAATTTTATCTACATAAACCAAGGACTTTCAATGAATTGAGAATACAGCAAAGCTCTCAGACTCAGTTGCCCCGACTTACCGATATCTTGATCCTATCCAAAATCACCATGCTTCTAAGGCCATCTTCGAAATAACAGATAAAAGGCATTGCTACACCAATAAATATAAGTATCTTCAATCTCCGTGGTAATAACCATAGAAATAACTAGTTTTGCGTTGAAGAGGGTGTTGTCGGTAGTGGTGATGATGTTTTGGAAAGTTGACACACACTCACACATGAATCAGCCGCCACTGAACATAACACGATCGGTGGAAGGAGAGCAAGCATGAGTTCTAATCAAGAAGGTGGGCCGAAAAAAGGCGTTCTACCATTGTTTGAACTATCTAGGCGACAATGTTTGAGATTTGCACATTGTAAGTTGACCCCTGTACCTGTCATCGAGTCACAGATCCTTGAGTGACCTTACGTTGAATTTTTTTTTTTTTTTTTTATTTGCTGTCAGTTTGAGCTCAGAGTGCGCTCAGAAAATGCGACTCCCGGATCATAAATAAAAAAGGATGCTAATTTTTTATTTATAGTGATAACTGATGTGGGCGATGCGCCGTACGAGCTGGTAGAGCCAATATTGCGAAAAATGCCAGCAAAGCAGTTGATTGGAATAGAGAAAAATAGCCCTCAAATCAAGATACGTTCAGACGATGTGTGGCGGCGACTTGTGATAAAAGACTTTCCTGACAGGCCTACACCAGCAGCAAATTTTCGGAAGGCCTATGTGAAGTATTATAAGGAGAAGGAACAACATCTACAGAACGCAAGTATCAGATTAAGGGAGGGGATGAAAAAGTTAGAAGAGGAAAAAGCAGCACGAACAATTACTTCACTTGAGGTTGATCCACGGGCTGCAAAAGCCCGAGCGAAATACAAAGCAAGCAGAGCGGCTCCTCCGGGTTCCAGGATGATTCAAAAGGCGCTACAGTCTGCAAGAACCAAGGGACCTTTGTTCTCGTCAAAAAACATACAATTTACCAACGTTCATCCTCCGCGATCATCATCTACAACCACAGCTCCGAAGCAGCTTTCTCGCACCACAGGCCGGTCACAGACGCCTCCCAGCTCGCTTCCTAAACGGTCATACAACGAAGTATCTGGTAAGAATGGAGATGAAGGGGACACTAAAAAACCTTCCGTTCTCCCTCGACCTCTTAAACGGCCTCGGTCTAGTGTCTTTTTACCAAAGAGATAAGGAGGGAATCTAAAAAATTTTGGGCTCCTAGTTACAAGTTTATGGTCGTTGGGGTCTTGATAGTGCGGTCTAATCATAGCTCCAGTCGATTGACTGGAATAGCTCGACCATTTACTTCTCCTTTCTGCTCAGGACGCGTCCGCGAAGTAATAAGCCTGGCTCTATTATTTTCGTCATTGTGTTCGTTTCAGAAGCTTGGATACCGTTTTCGGTAAGGCTAAGCATTCTACAATAGTGTGAATGGACTAGGAACTGTTGTAATCATCATTCCGCCAGTTAGTTCGCTTGTTTAACAATCGTACTCAAGCGATATCCTACCATTTGTTCAGATGGACGTATGCAAGAAGGTGTGTAAATATTCATGGAAGTATATATATAACTGTAGGTTACAAGTTCACTCACCGCGTTTGTAACAACTTCGTACTCTAAAGTCAGCTTTGAGGTATTAATTCATTGTTTTTTTACGTCTCTTGCTTTTCCTACCCATCTCCTCATCTTCGTCATCATCTGTCCATTTGCCTTCACCTCCCATGAACCCCTCAATATCGTACCCATCTCCCTTTCTAGAGAGAAGTGTGGACGCAAGGACCTCATCGTCGCCTTCATCTGAGGAACTAGCATTACTGCCTTGTTCAATTACAGAGCTAACAGTTTCAACTGTATCATCCTTCTCTTGTGGCGCATTCTTCATGCCAACGGCTCCCTTAAAGTAATCGGTTTGTACACAGTCCCCTTCATGCTCGTTCTCGTCGCTTTCCTCTGGCGGTGGAGAAGGGTTATAATCAGACCCTGCATCTGAAAATATGTCCGATTCGTCGCTCACAGCATTGTCTTGTTTTATGGTTGTATCTGCAGACCGTGGGATTTTGGCGTGAGAGCTTTGTCCGGCAGTGGCTTTTTGATCCTTGGACTCACCGGCTTCTTTCAACTTCGATGTCTGGTTTGTGACGTCGTTCACGGGCCCCACCTCCATAGCTGTCACTTTTTTAATGTCTTTATCATCCCCAGTTAGATCAAAGCGAGGAGGTGTCAATCGACTGGTGTTCAATCTTGAAGTAGCTGAATCGGTTGTTGAATCTCCACGAGTATGATCAACTGTTTTTAATCTTGAACTCTCACTCTCATTCTTCTTTCTCTTCACTTTCTTTTTCAGTTTGCCATCAGAACCTCTAACATACTTCACTTTTACAGGTTCTTCCTCTTCTTCCTTTGGTGTAACTCCAATTGGTTTGAATCTTTTTCGAAAATTCAACTCTCGATCTCGTTCCTGCTCTTCTTTATCGACTAAAGACGGCCTTTCCACATGTAGACCCTTCTGCTGCCTCTCAAACTCGTGCTCTAATTCAGCTTCGAAGTTTCCGTCCATTGAATGAATAACTATACTAATATTCTGCGCGCGCTATTGCCGCGCTAATCTTCCCCAGACCCCAGAATTCGCTGATCAGAGAATACTCTGTGTCTTGATATTTGCGGTTCCCTGAGGCAAAGGGCCAGCCTTGTAGACGTCCAAAATAATACAGAAACCTATTGAGCTCAAGAGAAAGAAGAAAAGCGCAAGTCTAGAGGGCGGGAGCAGATTAAAGATAGCGGTATCGGGCCGATATCGGCAGTGTGCTTTGATGATAAATCCCTATTACGTCGCAAACAGCTCGACAAGTGGATTAACAGAACAAGAATGAGCGATTATCCGTTTGAGTTTTCCAACGACAGTTATAACAGGATTGATAATGGGGATGGTGATGTGACAGTCCAGTTAAAGCATGTCCGAGGCAAGTATCCAACTGCGGGAGCATCGAGGCTACGTGAGATTATGAAGGAGGGTAGAAGAGATCCTAAGAAGATTGCTGCAATCTGCTGCTCATATGACGGCCTTTCTTCACGTCAAGTTGAAGAAGCGGGATTCCCGTTTTTGTTCCTTTCTGGATATAGTGCGGCGGCTGCACTTGGATTGCCGGATACTGGATATGTAGGATTCCAAGACTTGGTATTGAGGATTCAAGAGATTGCTCGCCAGGTTAGTATTCCAATGATTGCCGACGGCGACACTGGTTATGGCGGATTGGCAAGTGTTTATCGAACCGTCCAGGGATTTGCCGAGGCCGGAGCTGCTGGAGTTATGATTGAGGACCAGAAATGGCCCAAGAAATGTGGGCACACCCGAGGAAAGGAAGTGGTAGATCGTGATGAGGCGTGTGCTCGTATCAAGGCAGCTTGTGAAGCTCGCAATAATGGTAAAGATATTTTCATTTTGGCTAGAACCGATGCGCTCATGGTCAGTTTTGAAGAGGCAGTGTGGCGTGCCAATGAGTTTACTCGCCTTGGAGCGGATGCCATCTTTGTTGAGGCAATTCCAGATCGCGAAACAATGGTCAAATGCATCAATGCAATTGATAATGCCGTTACGGCCAATATCATTGAAGGTGGTAAGACTGAGCTGGTGCCTGCCAAAGACCTTGCGGAGATTGGCTTTGCTGCTGCGTTCTACCCGTTAACACTTTTGTCGGCTCGAATCAAGGCCACCAGAGAAGCGCTGACTAATCTCAAGAACTCGTTCATGACTGGCCCTCCGCCCATGAACCTTCCATTCACCGATGTCTGTGAACAAGTGGGCTTTGAACGCTATTGGGAAATTGAAAACAAGTATGCTCCTAAGAAGTAAGCAGTTGCCCTGTTGCAGTATATAGCATTTGTACCTGAGTACCCAAGCCAGCTGTGCAATGAACATGTAACAAATTGCGATTGAGCCTGTCACTGACATTTTTTTATTGTAAAACGTAGCTGATAATGGAGACCAGATATATATGGAAAAGGTATCGAAAGGCTGCATAAGCGGTAAGCTTGTATATATGTTCCTGCTGTATATGGGTTATCTCCAGCACTATCATTTATTGCCGCTTCAGCTATTGATATGAAAGCAATTGAGACCTATCCAAATACATACTCTTACATCCCTATACATGATTCAATCGAAAGGGCCACTTGAAACGAACTACAAAGTATATATATGGAATATACCCTATGTCCGAGAAGCATTCTGCTCACACATCAAAAGCACTGCAAAATGGGACGTAACAGCATAAATGCAGTTTTAATTAATTTATACGTATGAAGTTCGTATCGAGATACGTTGATGTGCTGTGCTCGTACTGTAAAAAGGGGTAAGGACGCAAAAAGTTCGCCGACCGAATTGAAACGCCGCGTCCCCTTTCTGCACCGATTTTTTTTCTCTCTTCAGGATAAACACAACGTGTATAGAAACGACATGAGCAACGATCCAGTTCGACAACGCTCCACTAGCATGGGCGCTATCGATCTTGGAGATACCTCTGCGCCTTCTCTGACGACTATGCAAGGTGCGCAGCAGAAGCACGCTAGCAGAGTCCGACAGCGGGCTCTGAGTGGGGGCTCATCCACTAAGCGAGAGCCTCAGGCAACGGGTCTACGTCGGGCTTATCTGTATTATCGTGAATTGAGCTATCGTAATACCTGGCTTACTCCGTTGATTGCGTTGGTATTCTTCTACACTGTGTTTTTCCTTTCTTCTGATAGATCTGAAAGAAACCCGCTTTACCCTTTCCTGTTTCTTTCGTACGCCGTTCCCGGTACGGATCCCGTTCAGTATGGCAAGGGTCCAAAGGATTTTGCCTTTGTTGCTTTTTACATGCTCTTCTTCACCTTCCTCCGCGAGTTCTGTATGCAGGTTATTCTTCGTCCAATCGCAAGGGCCAACGGGATCACTAAGAAGGGCAAAATTAATCGATTCATGGAACAGTCGTATTCTATTATTTACTACGGTCTCATGGGTCCGTTTGGGTTGTACATTATGTATCACACGCCCATTTGGTATTTCAACACCACTGCCTTCTATGAGCACTATCCGCACAAAACGCACGAGCTTCTCTTTAAGGCGTTCTACTTGCTCCAGGCGTCTTTCTGGGCTCAACAAAGCATTGTTTTAATGCTGCAACTAGAAAAGCCGCGAAAGGATTTCAAGGAATTGGTATTCCATCACATTGTTACAATGTCCTTGATCTTCCTTTCGTACCGCTTCCATTTCACATGGATTGGCTTGGCCATCTACATCACAATGGATGTTTCCGATTTCTTCCTTGCCACGTCAAAGACTCTCAATTATCTTGATTCTGCTGTCACTGGCCCCTTTTTCATGTTTTTTATGGGGGTATGGATCTACCTTCGTCATTACATCAACCTCAAGGTTCTTTACTCCATTTTGACCGAATTTGCTACCGTTGGAGACTTTACCCTCAACTGGGACACCCAACAATACAAGTGCTGGATTTCCCAAGACATCACCTTCGCCCTTTTGTTGGCTTTGCAGATCGTCAATTCTTACTGGTTGTTCCTTATAATCCGCATTGCCTTCCGGTATGTTTTTCAAAACATTCAAAAGGACGAGCGGTCTGACGATGAAGATGACGACGAAGATGAAGATGATGACAGTACGGCCAAGAAAAACAAATAATCTTCTAATGACCCAACCCTTGTGTACACTATAATATCAAAATATAAACTGTATTTACAAGCGCGCAATCTTTTAAACCTCTAGACAGTCACCGACGAACCTCAATGCTCCATCGGCTACGTTAGACGGGGTTTTGACTGATATAAAGCTTGTACTTTGAATCCGACGACTAACAGACTGTCCCAAAATCGGCAGAATAGTAGACTCCATGTACTCGTTAAATGTTGCTTCATGCAAGTCCCTTATATCGCACCACCCACATATACAAAACGAGTTCAACAATCTGATGAATTAATTGATTCAACACAGCCAGGAATCTCTATTGTTTGCAATTGGCTTAAGCTCATGGAAAGCCGCAGTTAACATGGGTTAGGGTTAGTAGGGCAAGGAATTCCAGATCAAGAAGTCCCAATGTCGATCGTGAAAAAAAGTCGATAGATAGATTTTTTTTTTTTTGAAAGGGCTTTGAGAGCACAGATAACAACGAAGATGGGTGTATCTTTCCACACACTAGAGAGGGAAAAGAATTACAGGACACCATCTAAGGAAAAGAGCCGTTATCCACTTTTGAAGGATGCTGTGCAACCCCACATTGGGTCGTTCAATGCACTAATGGACGGACCTGAAGGTGGATTGTTGAACTTGGCAGTAAAGGATATTGGTGCCAAGACTGTATTCGATAGTAATGATCCCGAAAGATTAGGGAACAAATTGAGCTGTATGTTAGACTTTTATTGGTGCTGCGAATAAGCCTAGTAACTAACAAATTTCTAGTTCGAATCGAAGAAGTCCAAATAGCAAAGCCATCAGTTTCCGCTAAAGACAAAACGACCTTGAACCGACGAACATATCCAGCAGAATGCCGTGAGAGAATGGTTTCATATAGAGCTAGATTGATCTTGAAGTTCAAGTACTCAGTGAATGACGGACCTGAAGAAACGGAGACCCGAGAAGCTGGCCTACTTCCAGTTATGCTTTGCTCCAATCGATGCCACCTCGAAGGACTTGCGCCTGCCCAGTTGGTTGACCACAAGGAAGAGTCTGAAGAGCTTGGCGGCTACTTTCTGATTAACGGCATTGAGAAAGTTATTCGTATGTTGATTGTCCAACGACGAAATCATCCCATGGCCATTATTCGTCCGTCGTTTGTGAATAGAGGAGCATCATACTCTGCATATGGTATTCAGATGCGCTGTGTTCGGCCAGATCAGACATCTCAAACCAACGTTTTGCACTATCTTAACGATGGTAATGTGACATTTCGATTTTCTTGGAGAAAGAATGAATATTTGATTCCCGTGATGATGATATTGAAGGCCTTGGTGGAAACCAACGATCGAGAAATTTTTGACGGTATTGTTGGCACTGACCATGATAATTCCTTCTTGACTGATCGTCTGGAGCTGCTGCTGCGAACTTACAAGTCCTACGGCCTTTATTCTAGACAGGAGACTTTGGCATATCTTGGCGATAAGTTCCGCGTAGTGATGGGGGCAACACCAGATGTATCTGACATTGAAGTCGGCAAAGAGGTTTTGCACCGTATTGTTCTGGTCCACTTGAATGGTGATGATCGGGCGAAATTTAAAATGTTGTTGTTTATGGTCAGAAAACTGTATTCGTTGGTGGCTGGAGAATGTTGTCCAGACAATCCAGATTCTGCGCAACATCAAGAGATCCTTTTGGGTGGATTCTTGTATGGAATGATCATTAAAGAAAAAATTGAAGAGTACCTCCTCAACTTTAAGCAGCAAATTATGTCTGATGTGAATCGAAATGCTGCAGTGAACTTTGACGACAAAAAGTATATTCAAAGGGTATTTTTGAAGATGAATGAAAATATTGGCCAGAAGCTTCAGTACTTCCTGTCTACCGGTAACCTGGTGTCCCAGTCTGGCTTGGATTTGCAGCAGGTGTCTGGTTATACCGTGGTCGCAGAAAAGATCAACTTCCACCGTTTCATTGCACACTTTCGCATGGTCCATCGTGGTTCATTCTTCGCGCAACTCAAGACTACTGCCGTTAGAAAGCTTCTTCCTGAGAGTTGGGGATTTCTGTGTCCAGTACATACGCCGGATGGTTCCCCCTGTGGTCTGTTGAATCATTTGGCTCACAAGTGTGTCATTACCACACAGGCCAGCGATGTATCTCATTTGCCCGAAGTTCTCAAGTCACTCGGTGTTGGCAGCCCCAATGCCCTCGCGGCTGGACCGGGTACTTCTTGTGTTCAGCTGGATGGTAAAATTATTGGATATTGTTCACACGAGACCGCGCGGAGAGTGGCGGACACGTTGCGGTATCTGAAGGTCGAGAGAGATGAAGAACACAAGATCCCATTGGATTTGGAAATTGGATTTGTACCTCCATCTAGAAATGGTCAATATCCAGGTCTATTTCTGTTCTCCCAGCAGGCACGTATGACCCGGCCAGTTCGCTATCTACCAACTGATAAAGAGGACTGGCTTGGACCATTTGAACAAGTATACATGAACGTGGCTGTGACTCCAGATGAAATCGCATCTAACGTCCACACACATGTTGAGTATTCTCCAACCAACATATTCTCTATTCTGGCTAATCTCACACCATTTTCCGACTTCAATCAATCTCCGCGTAACATGTACCAGTGCCAGATGGGTAAACAAACTATGGGTACTCCGGGAACTGCTCTCGCACACAGATCAGACAACAAAGTGTATCAATTGCAAACAGGCCAGTCGCCAATTGTTCGAGCTAAACTCTATGACGAATATGGAATGGACGAGTTCCCCAACGGTACGAATGCTGTTGTTGCGGTAATTTCATACACCGGTTATGATATGGATGATGCCATGATCTTGAATAAGTCGGCACTGGAACGTGGGTTTGCACATGGCTCAGTGTACAAGGTCGAAAAAATCGATCTCAGCATGAAGCGACGTCGTGGAGACCCGATCACTCAACATTTCGGGTTCGGTAACGATCAATGGCCGCATAGTTGGAGAGAAAAGCTCGATGTTGATGGTTTGCCCATCGTCGGTATGCTGATGGAAGAAGGCGACCCTTTGGCGGCATACTTTGATGAAACGTTGGGAAAGACGAAGGTCAAGGCTTACAAGTCTTCTGAACCTGCATATGTGCATGAAGTCAAGCTCTTGGGTGATGATAATGGTGACCAAGAGTTCCAATCCCTGACTGTTAAGCTTAGAGTTGACCGAACTCCGAACATTGGTGACAAGTTCTCCTCTAGACACGGACAAAAGGGTGTCTGCTCTCAAAAGTGGCCACAGATCGACATGCCATTTAGTGAAAGTGGTATGCAGCCGGACATTATTATCAATCCTCACGCTTTCCCATCGAGAATGACCATTGGTATGTTTGTGGAGAGTTTAGCCGGAAAGGCTGGTGCCCTTCACGGGTTTGCTCAAGACAGTACGCCCTTCATGTTTTCTGAAGAAAACACGGCCGCTGACCACTTTGGCGAACAGCTCAAAGAAGCTGGTTACAATTACTATGGTAATGAACCCATGTATTCCGGTGTGACGGGTGAAGAATTACGATGTGATATATACATTGGTTTGGTCTTTTACCAGAGACTGAGGCATATGGTTAACGACAAGTTCCAAGTACGCTCCACCGGTCCAGTCAATCGGCTTACAATGCAGCCTGTTAAGGGTCGTAAGCGCTCCGGTGGTATCCGTGTCGGTGAGATGGAAAGGGATGCTCTGATCGGACACGGTGCTGCGTATTTGCTCCAGGACCGATTGCTCAACTGTTCAGATTACACCCAAGCTCATCTATGCAAAGACTGTGGCTCTATTCTTACTACTCAGACCTCTGTTCCAAGAGTCGGCTCAGCTGCGGTTGTGCGATGTCGCCGATGTGCAGAGAAGACTACTGGACCCATTGTTCAAGGAGCTGGTGCGGGGCTTCAATGGGAAGATGGACTGGGCAACCGTTTCAAAGGCGGTGATAACATTGCTACGGTTGCAATTCCATTTGTCCTCAAGTACCTTGACTCCGAGCTTGCTGCTATGGGTATTCGCATGAGATTCAACGCTACGCCAGCGTGATTTACTAATACAATTCATTATTTACGGGTTCTTTTCATTGTTTTTCTGTAATATAGTTTCTAGAAATATTAACAACTGTTTAGATAAGGCTTTCCTGTTACTCGATACCTATACAGGGATAACATCACAATATGTAATGTTACGTGTCCAAAATTCCCGATCAATCCAATATGGCTTAGAGGCGGGTCTAAGGGCGGCAACAATCAACCGGGGGTGTAGCGATGTACAGGCACGCACATATTCATGTACTCCAGATGGTGCATGTGGATCTCCTCGCATTAATAGAGTCTTTTGTGCGTTAAAGAAATATTAATACAGACACTACATAAAAGAGAACGGCCCTAAAAATTCTGTCTTGAGCGATTCTATGACACCACTGGCAATAGCACTTCTTCTTGCTAGAGCCTTTGCAGGAAAACGTTGTTCGGATGATTCTCAGATCGGGAAGCCGGGGCCGGCGATCGCGAGTTTATTCTCGCCTGTCCTGAAGCGTGTGGCGTGTGCGGCTGGGATTAAATCTGCAACCCAGCGTTCGTGTCTTGCTGAAGCCTTTCCTCCTTTCAGTCTTCTTCACATGCATCAACAATGGACGAGAAACGGGAGTTCGCTGAGCCCGAATGCGTCCCTTGGTTCTTTCACGACTTTCCATTCCAATTAGACGATCCAAACGCACCGCTACCTACGTCTACTACCACGCAAGCTCCCACGGCGGGCGAGAAGTCGCCGCCACCATCCGAAGATCAGGAGCAGGTAGAGGGCCAGGCTAATAATGCAGCAACGGAGGCAGACGTGGACACTAAATCACAAGAAAGCGGACAAACTGGAGCAACTGACGAGATAGACTCCGCTGCGTGGGGCAAGAATCAAGGAATTTACTATTCGACCACGTCGTATGTTGGTACGGTAACGCCAAACACCAACTGGCTAGCATTTAGCCCTGGAGATAATCAACGCTTAGAGGAGGAATATCAAGAATATTGCCGATCAGGACAATCTGATGTTGTACCTGTGGGGATGAACCGGATCTATTGTGCGTCGGTTTCAAGAATGTCGTTGAATCCTATTTATTGGAATTCATTAAAACATTCATCTAATATTCACCGTAGTACATGGTTCTACTGGACTACATTAACCCCTACTGAGCCAACGCTAGAAAAGGCCGTTGCCGATGCGTTCCACCAACTACAGCCATGGACGATGGAATACTTGACGGAATTAAAGTCTGCGGTTGACGTTCCAGAGGCGTTGGAAAAACTCAGAATTCCAATAACTTATTATCAGAATTCGGAGATACCGGGAAAGAGGCCCACAAAGGTCTCTGCTGTCGTCGTCTTCGCGCCCTGTTGCCAATTTACAGAGGAAGAAAAGACGGCCAGTGCCGACGACATGGAAGGAGTTGAGCAACCAAATACCGCAGACTACCCTATGGCCTATATATTTGCACCCCCAAGTTATCCGTCACAAATGATCCCGATGCTGTCTTCGGTTCCAAGTGGATCGCAATTAATCAGCTCGCTGCTTTCAGGCAGGCAACCGTCTGGTGTCTGGTTTACTTTGCAACGCCACTTTTCGTGGGACGCATGGAAAAAATTAAAGGCTTTACCCGACCGTCCGACAGACGAGCCTGATTTTGTGCCCAAGAAGTGCACGCAGCTTGTTCTTGTATTGCACGGCATTGGGCAGAAGCTTTCCGATAGGATGGAGAGCTTTAATTTCACTTACGCCATCAATAGTTTTAGAGCGTCCATTGTAAATTGTCTTGATGATCCGGGTGTCCAGCAATACGTGGAGGAAGATACTTCGGTGCTGGTATTGCCAGTGAACTGGAGGAAAACGCTCAATTTTGATGAGCTGAAGCGGAATAAAGAGGACAACATTATTTCAGAAAAAGAGGAATACAGCTTGCAAGATATCACCATGAAATCCATCCCTGCGGTTAGAAATATTATTAGTGATGTCATGTTGGACATTCCCTACTACATGTCTCATTACAAACCGTTATTATTGGAGGCAGCCGCAAAAGAGGCTAATCGAATATACAAACTCTTCTTAAAGTATAACTCAGGATTCGAGGACTATGGAAAGGTGAACCTTATTGGTCATTCGTTGGGCAGTGTTATTGCGATGGATTTGCTATCGTCGCAACCAACTGATGTTTTCAACATGACTGACGAGGAGAAAGGAAGAAGGGTAAAGTTTGACTTTAATACATCCAACCTGTTTTTAGCTGGAAGTCCAGCCGCATTTTTTCTTCTCTTGGAGAACTCCCGGCTTTACCCTCGAAAAATGTATGATGAAAAGCTTAGCGGACGAAGAGTGTCAACGTCTCCTGGTGTTGAAGATAAGCCGTCCGAGGGCAATGATACGGTATATGGTAACATTTCAGGGACTAACCTGCCCTATGGATGTATTGCGGTGGATAATATTTATAATGTTCACCATTACTCGGACCCGATATCTTACTTACTCAATCCCACTGTTGATCCCGAATTGGCAAAGACCCTTGAAACTGCATACCTCCCTTCTGAAAAGATGTTCCCAGCTCCGGGCACAGAGGGCTCGGGTTTCTTTGAGAACCTGACCTCTCGAATTCCCTTTTGGACAGAGGGGAAATCTAGCTCGCGTAAGAATTCGATTGAACATTCGACTAAAGAAGAAGACTCATCTCATAAGCTGGAGCGGCAAGATTCCTACGGTTCGTCCGAACCCAGCTCTCATTTACCATCAAGTCTTCCATCTGAAGTGGAGCTAGAAACGCGTAATTTTGATAAGGAATATCACGCCGAGGAGAAAATGATGCTACTCAACGACAATGGGCAAATTGATTGGCTCATCCCACTGACTGGTACATTGGAGAATCAATATTTCAGCATGCTAACTGCTCATTCAGGTTATTGGGAAAACAAAGACTTTGCTCGAATGGTAGCTGTTGAATGTGGTAGGAAGAGAGGCAGAGAGCATGCTTTGCATCAGTTTATAGCAAAGAAGAAATTTTAGAATTAGATTAACAATAAATGCATCGATTTAACAAGCAACAACATCTGAGGAATTCGAAAACTAGAACAACAAAAACAAAC
>JAJMBO010000053.1:0-75448 GCA_030585065.1 Blastobotrys persicus
GTTCAAATTCTCCTGCTGTACTCGTCGTGTAGGGGATGCCGGCGGTTCGTCGTACTGAACCTCGTCGCCCTTTTGTTCTAGTACCACTGGCGGCAGGTCTTGATGTTCGCGAGAAGAGGTCGATGGAGGTCGCTTGTTCTTGGTACTAAACTTGCGTAGCAATGAGCTGGCCAAGCTGGAAGCCTGTTGTCGGGCGGTAGCCGATGCTGGCGGCTCGGACACATGAGACTGATGAAACCCGTGATAGTTTTGTCGAGTTTGAGGGGGTGGCGCGTATGTGGTTGGAGTAACAATCGCTGGTTGTTGAGATTGCTTTGGGGTTGTTGGCGGCTGGGCGTAGTCGGTTGTACCCTGAGTCTTTGCTCGTGCCCGGGTGGGGATGCGTGGGGCAGCAGGATCAGGTCTGGAGATTGCTGGTATTTCGATTTCAACCTTTTGTGGTGACGCCAGGATTTGGTTCTTCTGTGCTCTTGCATCCGCTTCGGCTTGCATCTTTTGTCGATCCCGTTCAAACTTTTCTTGAACCAGATAGTAGATTGAAACCAACGGATGGTAGCCATTCGTTGGATCGGGACTCAAGGGCGAGGACGAGTCTTGATGATGGTCATTGTACGACTTGCGCTTGTAGAAATCAAAGTTGAATGGTCGTTTTCTTGGACTGCTGGGGTTGCTGGACCCGCCATTGTTCGTTTCGAACGACGAGTCCTGGCTATGATGATGCAAATTGTACCAATTGCTAGACGCCTGAATGTACTCCGGCGACTCGAGAATTGAGGTTAAGGATGCTTCAATATCCTCTTGAGAACCAAACTCAAAGCCGGCCATTTCCTTAGTGACTGCCGGGTCAAGGGGCAGCGTCAGCGGCTTTCTGTACGGTACATAAGATTCCGGAGGGCGGTCATAACCCTTGTTCATCCATGGATGATGCATAACTTCAGACAACGGAGCTCTATCCTTCGGGTTAACCACCAACATCCTCGACAGCAGGTCCACGCAGTCAGACGACAACTCGTCAGGATACTCGACCTTGCCCCGCTTAATCTTTGCATGTAGCGCTGCCATCGACTGATCGTCAAAGGGGACCTTGCCACATACCAGGACGTACAAAACAATGCCAAAACTCCACACGTCCACCTCGGGACCTATATACGGGTGGGCATTCAGCAATTCCGGTGCGGCGAAGTATAGAGACCCGCAAAAGGTCTTTAACAACGAATTTGGCGCGTAAAGGTTAGATAGACCAAAATCAATCAACTTGATGTCTCCCGACTTGGATATTAGAATGTTCTCAATCTTTAGGTCTGCGCAAGAGTTAGTAACAAACTACTGGTCAAAAAGAGCCAAACTTACCTCGATGAACAATGGAATTTCGGTGCAAATAATCCAGGGCACTGGCAATGGACCGAGCAAACTTTCGTGCTTGCTTTTCCTTTAACGACCCGTGGGCGATGATGTAATCCAGAAGCTGGCCACCGGATACAAACTCAAAGAGCATGTAGAAATGGTGGTTCATGGTGTACATTTCGTACATCTCGCAGATATACCGATGATGCAAAAGCTTGCAGATGGAAGCCTCTCGGATCGAACGAATGTCCTTGCTCTCGTCCGACTCCTTCTGCTTGGCAGTGGCATTGGCATTCTGCCCAGCCTTGGAGCTCGCCCGCGGGATCACCTTGACTGCGCATAGAGCATCTGTGTATCGGTGCTTTGCAAGCTTGACTTGGCCCATAGATCCAGCGCCGATCGTCTTTACAAAGTCCCAGTCGCCAATGGACCGGCGTTTTTGGCTCTTGCCACTATGCTGCTGCTGCTGTTGATGATGATGGTGGTGATGCGTCGGCTGCTGCTGCTGCTGCTGCTGTTGCTCTGTCAACTTGTCCGGTGGCGGCCCTGGCGGCGACGGGTCGATGCATGTGAGTGTCGGCGACGAGTCCTTGCGGGGACTCGTGTCGGGAGCAGGCATGGATTTGGTCCCGTTGGTATCCAAGACTGGCTTTGCAGCGGCTGTGGTCATACTGTTGTCTGTCTTGTGGGTCGGGTCAGACAAAGGGGGTGTGCTCTCGTCCATGGTCATCGAATAACAAAGGACCGGCGAATGTGCAAGTTGCGCGAACGCAAATGGTACAGAAGACTCAACTTCTTGGTTAGTGCTAGTGTCTGTAGGCGTTGTATCCGTGCTGGTTGCTCGATTACAACAATAACTACTACCGTATTGCTCCAGGCAGTGGTCCAGTTTTAAGGTGCTAGGGCGATTTGTTTCGTAATGGGCACAATGGCCAGTGCTATTAGCAGCCGCCGCCGGCTGTCGGCCCTCCACCACCGGCAGGGGGGACGACCCCGACCCCCAGGCCTCCGCCGCTGGCAGAACCTGTTTGAAAGCTCTCGACGAAGCCCTCGCCAGCATCCTCTCGGTCGCCGCACTCCGTGGCGTCGTGGTTGCTTCCTCCATCCTCAAGTGTAAATGGCCAAGTTGCAACTCTGCTGTTCTGCTGTCTGCTCTCTTTAAACTCTATTTGTCGTAATATGAACCTTATAGCTGGCGTATTATTAATTGCTCAGTCCTGCCTGGGTCTTTTTTTGCCTGGGTCCTTTTGCTTTGGCCTTGCCTGGGTCTTTTTTCTGCCTAGGCATTGTCTGGGTTTATATAGTCTAGATTAGCCTTCGGTCGTCCTGCAACCGCCGTTTCCCACGAGCACCAGTTCATGTTCCCCGCTAATTACATAGGGACGTATACCTCCTCCATTCAGAGCCCCATTGGCCATTCCTTTATCGCTGATAAAGAGCAAAATAGTCACAAACCCGGACAAAAGCTGGTAATCAGGGTATAGGGAAACGGCTCGGGTTAGGGTTCGCGTTTTTTTGTTAAGAAAAAAACGCGTACAATTGTCCCAATAAAAGGCAGAATGCAAAATGGGGAGGAAAGGGAGATGGGGACCACAAAAACTTCCAATAGCATAGTATTGTATGATGGCAACTGCTGCGAATACTACTACAACTACTACGGGAGCGAACGAGAAACACCGCGTAAAGACGGTCAAGGGAGTGCGGATCCTGCTTGTTGCTGAAGTCCGAGGAGAGTTGAGCAAGCTGAACCGACTGGCCGACGACGAGAAGGCTGACTGCATTGTGCATACCGGCAACTTTGGCTTCTTCGACGAGGAATCGGCACGACGCATTTCGTCCAAGACGCTTCGACACATTGCGTCGTTTTCGCCACTGGTTGATCCGAGCTCGCTGCCGGCAGACAATGCCGACTTGAAGCGGACGTTGGGGGCCACTGGACTGTCTGAGCTGCCGTCGTTTCTGTCGGGCAAGAGTAAGTTGAATGTGCCAGTTTACACTATTTACGGGGCGTCTGAGGACCTGGCGGTGGTAGAGAAGTTTAGAAATGGCACGTACAAGGTTCCAAATCTGCACATTGTCGACGAAAGTGCCACCCATCGCATCGAAACCGGCTCGGGCGTGAATGTACGTGTCATGGGTCTGGGTGGTAATCTCCTCTTGCATCGGTTCTTTGACAATGGTGATGGCGCGTCCACTATTGCCGGCACATATGGGTTAATGTGGACCACGGCCCTGCAAATGGGCCAGCTTATCCAGACCGTCCACAAGAACTTTTCTCCGCAGGAGGTTCGGCTGTTTGTGTGCCATCCATGTCCGTCGCGGGAGGGCCTGTTGGCGCAATTGGCCCTGTCGCTGCGTGCAGACTTCACCGTTTCGTCGGGCTTGCACTTTATTTATGGGTCAAGTTTCAACGAGTTCACCACCGGGCCTACGTTTGACTATTTCCGAGGCAAGCTGGCGGCCGCCCGGGCGGCGTTTATGGATGTATGGGACACGGTCCGAGACCAGGTCATGCCGTTGGTTGAAGGCGAGCCCAAGCAGAAGCAATTGCTGCAAAACTGTTTGGACGTGATCGAACGTATGCCAACGTCGTCAACCGGCGGCGGGTCCAGCTCTGCTAACGAATACCTCCTCACGGCCTTCCGCAGCATGTGGAACTTTAATCTGTGCGATGCTCAATATGGAACCACGCTGTTGAATATTGTGGATGGGAAATTCTCCGTCGAGTCCAAGTCTGAGGGCTTTGATTTTAGCTTCCGCAAGAAATCCCCCTCGGCGGCGTCGTCAGCTACTGCTTCGTCTACTGCATCGCCTCGTCCCGACGACTCTGCCAAGCCTGTTGCTGGTGGCGAGCTCGCCAATGGCGGCGGCGGAGACGTCAACTCTGCTTCTTCAAAACATCATCATCATCATCAACAACCCCAGTCACGTGATGCCCCGGGAGTTTGGGTACCAAATGGGCATGTGCCAGAGGCTGAGCTGCGGGAGTTTTTTAACGAGGACGACCGAGAAAAGATTACTCGAGTTGTTTTCAAGGAGGCGTACCAACACCCGGAGAAGAAGTTTGCACTTGTGTACTTTTCCACGTCCGACGAGGCCGCAAAGGCAATTGAGCGAGTTGATGTGGACAAGGCTGGCCGTGTGTCGTTGATCTCGCCTCCACACTACCACAGTCATCGAGGTGGAGGTGGTCGAGGTGGCTCAGGTCGAGGAGGCTTCCGTGGCGGACCTGGTTCGTTTAGAGGTCGCAGTGGCCCACGCGGTCGACCAAGTGGCGGTCTGCGTAATAACACCAGCACAGCATCTACTGCTACTGGGCCAAGTAATAGCAACAACGACTCGCCCGCAAACGCCAATGCAACTCCTAGCAACAATGCCGAAAACACCTCTAGCGCTGGTGGAGCGCCAAAATCCGAGTAAAAATAATAATAATAAAGAAAAAAACAAACAAAAAAGAAGCAAAAAAAATTATCAATGCCACCAAAGGCAGCGTCTCGCGACATCTGCCTCATACACTCAGAAGCGAGGAGAAAAAGTGAGTAGCATATATAAGTAATATATATTCATAGACATCCACCTTCTCATCTTTGTGCGCTAACGGGAGGGTTAGGGTTGAGGGGAAAGAAGAGAGGGTTAAATTGATTTTTGTCAACGCGTCTTGGGCCACGACGACGAGGATGGTGCGACCCAAGAATCGGGATCTAAAGGCATGTCTGCCATTAGAGGAGGGAGAGAATGGCGGGAAGGTGCAGCAGCTTCGAGGGATGTGGGAGTTTTGCTTGGTTGTTCAGTTTATCAGTTTTTTCCCGGGGCTGTTGAAACTGAGTGGTAGCGAGGAGCCTGACGTGACGCAGGTGGAAGAGGAGCTGCTGGGATACTCTTATCCGACGCAGGAAGCTTCCGAGTTCCAGGTTCTGGGCAAAATAGAAAGCGGGATTGTGGGGTTACTGCTAGAGCCACGGTTCCGCGTTGACTTTGACAGCGATCTGAGACGAATCTACCATCAACGGTATGGCAAGAGCCACGCGAGCGATGTAGAGCTGGGGGATCTGATTGAGGTTGACGAGGAAAGCGGAGGGATGATTGGGTTGAAAAAGACGTACAAGAGCATGACGGCTGAGGAGAAAGTGCGGATCCTGGCTCAGCTGGTCCGGTGGATCAGCATCGACGACCGGTTTCGAGATCGAATCAACCACGACAACTCGGACGAGTACCGGATCAACCCATTAGGCTACGAGGGCGAGTTTGGGACGTATTTCCTATTCGACGACAATCGGCTGTACTACCGGGAGGAGAAGAAGCCGAGGAAGAAGCGCAAGAGCAATAAGGTTGTGGAGGTGGACGTTGAGGAGCCGCGATGGGAATGCGTGTGCTACGACCAACAGTCGTGGTCTGAGTTTGTGGGCGGCGGAGCTCAGATGATGAAGCAGGTTCGAAAGCATGTGCTGCCCGTGGTGGCGGAGGACGAGGAGGCCAAGGTGGAGTCTGCCATCTGGCGAGCCAAGCAACGAGAAAAGGCGATTCTAGTAGCAAACCGCAAGCGCAGCAGCCGAATCGAAGAACGGAAGCGGAGACAAGCCGAGGAGGACGAGGCACAACACGCGCGCGAGCTGCAAAAGCTGAAGCGTGTGCAGGAGAGGGAACAGCACGAACGGGATCGAGCCAGAGAGGAGCGATTCAAGAAACGAGAGCAATTGCGGGCCGCACGGCTGACGACGACGACGAGGCGATCATCAGCTCGAAATAATGCACGAAGCTGGGAGTTTGATTGCGAATGCGGAATCTACGGAACCAACTACGACGACGGCGAGCTGAGCGTTGCCTGCGATGAGTGCGACACATGGATGCACGTCCGATGCCTGGACGACGCGAGCCAGAAACAGATCCAGGCCGACCAAAACAGCAGCGGTGGTGCCAGCCAGTTTATCTGCCAGCGCTGTAGACGGAAAATTGGCCGCCAACCACCGGAAGGCGGCGAGCCGACGCCGATACCACAACAAAGGCCGCCGCAGTAAGCCCTTACCACGGCAGCGGGTCCACGACCACGCCTATCGTAGGACATGGGAGCAATTACCGCCGCCCGCAAGTGAAACCATCGTGGTGGT
The DNA here is from genome assembly GCA_030585065.1 of Blastobotrys persicus. Classification (NCBI taxonomy): domain Eukaryota; kingdom Fungi; phylum Ascomycota; class Dipodascomycetes; order Dipodascales; family Trichomonascaceae; genus Blastobotrys; species Blastobotrys persicus. The sequence continues at coordinate 6,450 of JAJMBO010000053.1, forward strand.
CGTATAGCACACGTACCTACAGCCGCTCTCTCCGCCACAGGGGTGTGGTGTGGACATTGGCGGTGGTGATGATGGACAAGGCATGATTTTGTGCATTCTAACCGTTTCCCATTGAAATAATATTATTATTTCTCTCTGCTCTTCACGGAAATATGCCAGCCAGCCCGCCCGCCTCGATGGGTCCGGTTGCCATAGTGACTGACCAGATCTGCGGCGCCATGCGGCTCAACTATAGGGAAAGATTGGCCCTTGCTCACGCTTGCGCACGACGACTGGGTACCGGGTCGTCGGTGAGCAGTTGCCATTGCCCTCGGGCGCTGCGTTTAGTTGGCAGTCGTCCAGTGTTGTAGGTGCAATTAGTTGTAGTAGCATGTTTGTTTTTTTTTTTTCTTTCTTTCTACGTCCGGTCCTCCTCCCTCCCTCCCTCCTCATGCTCGTACACTATTCACAATAACAATACGCGCATTGCGCGCTGCATCTATGCATGTGGATGGGGAGGACAGGGTCCAGAGGGTGTTTCTTGGGGGCGGTAGGACGGGGATAGGAGGGAGCGGAGGAGAATGGGGTTGGACGAAGGGAGGAGGAAGAATTGGACTGGGCTGGACTATACGAGGAGCAGGCGCCGGGCAATGGGAGTGGATTACGATGGGAGAGAGCGTGTGGAGGAGGAAGGTAGGATACCAGTTATGGAGGTGGTGGTGGTGGTGGTGCATGAATAATAAAAATTTCTTTTTGGAGGAGACGGAAAAAAAGAAAGGTTGGGAGCGCGCACGCAAAAGCAACGTGATTGCCGAAAGAAGCAGGATCAGAACCCTAAACGGGACCCGCGCGCGCAAAAAGAAAAGGAAGGACGAAAAAGCAAGTAGAAGATCGTACCACGGGCTATAAATATATTAGGTCGGTCGTTTTCGGGCTGAGGTTGCAGTAGTATCCAGTTGGAGATTTGAATTAAACCATTTTTCGGCTATTTATACATATTTTCAACAATGTTTGAGGACCGATATCTTCGTGTGCTGGATGATTACGAATCGTCGCATCTTGAAGACCAATTCTATTCGTCGGCCAAGGCCATGGAGCTGTTCCCTTCAGCTGGACAGGCCTTTGGCGCCGGCTTTGACCAGCCCATGATGGAGCCCAACGAGTTCTGGTCATTGCCATTGGAGCACACCACCACGGACGCCGGCATGTGCACTTCCATGACGCCGCCGATGAGCGCGGTGGACCCTAGTGCGTTTTGGAATGCTGGGTTTGATCCCCACAGCACAATGGCTTCGTCGCCTCCACCGACCATGGCGCCTGCGCTGTCCATGAAGGCGTCCAACTCGTCGCTGTCGTCGGTCGGGTCCACCAGCTCGGCTCTGACCCCGCCCAGCGACGACTCGTTTATGCTGGCTCCGCACTCCGTGTCGTCTACGCCGACCATGCCGTATGCTATGCCGTGTCTGAACGGGCCATTGGCTCAGCTGCCAACATCCCCGCCCCCGGTGGACCCCATCTCGTTTGACGACGAGGCCCAAAACGAATCCGCTCGCATTCTACAGAAACATACATACACCAAATGGGTCAAGCTGTCGCGGATGACGCCCGATCGAGTGCAGCACATCCGTCAGCTGGCCGCCGAGAAGGGCATTGATCTGGACACCGTCGAGGCGGTACTGAAGCACTACTTGAACCCCGAGAAGCGCATCGACAACGATGTCAACAGGTTCTGCGGGGAGGATGTGTACATCAAGATCACCATGGGCGGCGGGTCGTTCTGTGCTGAGGACGACTCCGACTCGCGCTCCCGTCGACGCTGCAGCGTCGACGGCGCTTCGCCAAAGAAGAAAAAACACCGAAAGCACAAACCGAACTACGTCAAGCGGCCGCTCAACTCGTTCATGCTCTACCGCAAGTCCCAGACTCAGTCCGCCATGGCCTACTCGCTGTCGGCCGACCTCAAGCTCAACCACCAGAACATCTCGCAAATAATAGGCCTCATGTGGCAGACCGAGTCCAAGGAGCTCAAGGACGAGTTTGCAAAGTTCGCCGGCCAGGAAAAGGAGATCCACAAGGCTCTGCACCCGGATTACAAGTTTTGTCCCCAGAAGAAGAAGAAGCAGTCAATTTCTGCATAGCTCGCCGCCCGCCCTCCACCTTGCATCCTGTTAATTTATTCCTGTACTATATGTTACTAATATTAATTTTGCTTCCGTACGAACTCGTCATCATGCATGCCAATGCTATTGTCAATGGTGGTCTCGGGGTCCAGGGCTGTTGCGACGTATGTATACGCCTTTTCCATGCATCGATCGGCACATTATTTTTTTCCACGCGCCTTCGATATTCGGTACGCTGTTTTCTGTTTATGTGATCCAAAGCGCTGGATCGGAATTCCCGACTGGAGAATAAATAATAATAACAAACAGGGCCGCCGCCGCATTCGATTGCCTGTTTGGTTTATTTTATTTTTCTTTTTTGTTTTTTTGGATGCCGACTTCCTCCTCGAATGTCAGGCCACACGTCAAGTATTCGTGCATTCAATCAGGCCTGCCGCGGCACGACCCATTCGGGCCGCCTGCAGCCGAACCATGCATGCCAGCTCCCCTATATTTAGCTGTCCAGATTCCCGGCACCGGGCCACCTTGTGGACGCAAATCTTGCATGACGCCTTCACCACCACCACCACCTACTGCTACTCTTACTTCTAGTTCTAGGGTCCTGCCGAGGTCAAATGGGCTTTTTTTTTTTTCTTTTTCTTTCACCGAACGACCAAACCGCCGGCCCTGTATGACGTAATTAGTTGTCTAAGCCTATCCACTAGCCGATGCCGTAAAACCTCCTCGATCCTGGACCCCAGGGCAGTCTCATAGTCTATCCAAATCGTTAACTCTAGTTTGCCTATACTCAGCCCTCCAATCGTATCAGCCGGCCCTGGACATCGGACCCTGCCCGCCTCCTAAGCTTTTGCCCAGGGTTAGGGATTTACTGACGAGTGGGTTAGGGCAGCGACGGTAGGACGGGCGGGTTGGGAAGGGAGGATAGTGGCAGCAGGCAGAAGGAAAATACAACGGCACTGAGGTTGAAATCGGGGATTGTGAATAAACACACGCGTGCATGAGTATTCAGTGAGTTTTGAAAAACAGCGGCCGGAGCCAATTCATCGTTAACAGGGCGTTTAGCAGATGGAACCACCACGGGGGAAGACTAGCGTTAGCCGGCTGAAGCCGCGGACATTCTCATACCACGATGTATTGCCGTATGAAATTGAGAGCCGAGACGAGGTTCTGGCCCACTTGGATCATATTATTACAAACCTTTATGCGGCAATCAAAGGCGACGACCTGATTGGTGTCATTGGCAGATCAGTGGGCTCGGCCACCGTGCATTGGACCAGGGAGTTGATGTCGTGGATCGAGCTGAAATTTGACATGCCCATGAAGACGAGGATCACCTTGGCCCGACTGTACTTTACTCTGGCCGTGTCTGGCGTAGATCATCCTGCTGGCGAGAAGTTTGTCAACCTGTTCTGTGTCTTGGCCAAGGACGACACCTTCCAAGAGACCGTCACCGTGGACGAGCTTGATCTGGACTGGAAACTTCTTGTAGTCGAGCTCAAGAAACTGGTTGACCCGCAGAACATGACATATGATGGCAATTGTATCAAAGCTTTCGCCGCCCTCTCACGACTGGCTCATATTGCCCGCCACTTCATCCATCCAAACGCCACTATGCAGATCATGCGAGAAGTGCTGCCATTGGTAAGTGGACCGAAAACGAACATCCAACGGGTTGCATTGTATTAACGGTTAAATTTTTAGCACACCATTTCAAAAGCATCTATATCACACAATGTACTTAATATTCTGGGCTTATTGCTACCAGCAGTGCCTTTGGACGACACTACTGGCCCCAAGCCCGAGCTATTGCCAACAGATTTGTTGCCAAGCATCTTCCATCTTTGGACCCTACAAACCAGATCATCTTTATATGACTTCCAGGCTTTGGACGTGGTAACGTCTCTTGTTTGCGATTCCGTCGTGTCCCGATATGTTGAATTCACCAAATACGGCATTCTGACTCCAGAGCAAGTCTCTTTCACCTTCACGGCAATCCTACGTCTATGGGAGGTCCCAGTGTCCTATGTAGGCTCGCCATATGTTTCATCGTCAGAAACAGTGTCGTTTAAGCTGGACTCAGACAAGAAGGTCAAGTCTGCTCGACCAATTGCGCTCTTTATAACCCATTCGTTTGCCGGAGAAAGCTGTTTGGAGCCGGATGGGATGATGGAGAAACTAGAAAATTTGTTTCAATCCGTCGAAACCTTTTGCCACCCCTCCAACCACGGTAAATGGACCCGAAGCATAATGCAAACTGTCGAGTATCTGGTGGATTTTTTCTTCCTCAGATGGAACTTGCAACACTCTGGTGAGACAGTCATTCCAAAGGACCGATGGTTGACGGACAAAATCAAGGACAGGTTTGTTCGGGCTCTGCGCAAGGTGGCTTTTTTGGGAATCTATTCAAAGAGCTCCACAGTAGTAAACTCAGCAATGGTCTCTATTCATCATCTCGCACACCTTTCTCCGGATCTCATACTACCAAGGGTCTTACAGGAGGTTTATCCATCATTGCAAGGCTTGGTTGAAACTCATCGAACTTCTTCATCCCTAAAGGTGCTCACAGTACTTACAAGGATCATCGCTCGCAACCGCCGATATGCCATTCACCTGACTACATTGCTGTCCCAAGCAATTCCTGGAATCGATGCCAATGACCTCAGTAAGACTCTGCAATCCCTTTCACTGATCCAGGCAGTGGCACTCAACGTGCCGTTTTATGACCTGACTGATACAGGGTCCTCATCCCTAGCAATGGAATATGTTTCCAGAGATGTGCAAGAGTTGGAGGAAATGCCAACAAACGATGAAGAGCATGACTATCGGCTGCCTGAAATTGACCCTGACACTCTGGAGGAGGTGTTGAAATCCTCCTCTGCTGCATTCGACGAGTTTGTTATGGTGTTCCTTGGTCGAGTATTCACTTTGCTTGAAAACCTCCCTGACCTGTCGTCCTCCTCGTCGGGCTCCTCTCGAAGCGGACGTGACCAGCCAGAGGCACACGTTGTCAACACCCTTCCGTTAACCATGATCTCAATCCTAGGCTCAGTATCTCCTGATATATTTAACAAAGTGTTGGACCAGGTCACACACTTTGTAGCGAATAATGTGATTAATTCTGCTACAGACTCTGTGGCTCACATTTGTGGCTGTTTGGTTAGAGTGAACCCTGATGTGGCTTTTCCCAAGCTTTTCCCAATTCTGTACTCTAGCATAAAGTATGAGGTCGAGGAAAATGGCGCCGGCGCGACTCGGAGCGGGTCTGAGATTTTGCCCCGAGATAGAGGATTGATCTGGTATCTATCAGCGCTCAATATGTGCTTGGCACATGCTGGAAGGAATGCGCTGAAGTTTAAGGACCAAATAGAGGAGCTCACTGTTTTTGTTCGTCAGAGGTGTCGTGGGTCTATTGTTTACCATATTTCAAACACTGTCCATCATACTTTAGTCACTCTCACGTCAATTTATACCAATGATTATAGACTGGTTGCAAATGAGGACAATTCAGTGTCAACAAAGGATTGGGGTGCAAAAATCGACCCGAAAACTTTGAATCCTATTTGGCATGTTCCTCAAAGGGACGAAGTGGAATTTGCCGTCCGTCTCTATCAAACCCACTGCCAAATGTCCATTAAGAATCTTAGGGATATTACAAGCAGTTCAAATGCGGATACAAAGTCCTTAACCCAATTCTCAGATGCAGTCTCCAGCAATGTGACTTATATGAGGACTTCAACTTCAGGAATGGCTTTATTATTCGATCCTGACTATGAAACAAAACGGAGACCTCAGCAGCCTCAGTCGCCGACTGCGGCTACTCATGTACCAAGTACTAACATGGAGATGGCTATTGATGAGGAGGAAAGTAATTCTGACATGTCTGATGATGATGAGGCATTTGTCTATGCTGGATCTGATGACGATATATATGCTATGGATGACGAGGATGACGATGATGATGATGATGGTAGTGGAATAGATTATCCGGATACAATTGAACTCAAGAAGTTACGGGAGTATCCTGTTGGATATTTCTTTGGCAAAGATCAAGAAAAGAAGCGCACTGACAAGCTCTATAACCAGATTCATGAAACTAGGATTGAAGTGGGGAAATGTCTCCATGAAGTTCATGGGCATTTGATCAAGCATAGCGAGAGCGATATGGCCAGTTTCAAGGCTCTACTATTTGCCTGCAAAGTTTGGTTTTCGGATGTCAAGATTGAACGATCCGGCAAGATTCTTGATTCCTTAGAGTCACTATATGCCTATAGTATTAAGTACTACAGGCTTAGTGGTTTACGAAAAGACTATCCTAGACCACTTCTAGTTAGACGAGCGGGGCTGTATCATAATGAACGGTTGGCACATAGTTCAGGACCAAGGAGCATGACTGATTTGGAACGGACTCTCCTCAGTGACGTGGTCAAATCCGCGCTTTCCATATATCCAGACATTAGGCGAAATGCGCAATCGTCTCTCGAATCAGCTGCTAAAGTTTTAACGCGGTCACGGGCAACAATATACCCTTGGGTTTTGAAGGAAATTTCTTCTGCCCTGCAGAAGCAGGAATATAATAAGGCTGAAAGTGGCTTCAGGGTCATTAATATTAAAGTGATGCAAACGCATGTTAAGCGGGATTATAAGCACATTGTTCAATATTGCCAGTTGTTGCAAGAGGCAGTCAAGGCGGATCATCCAACTCTGAGTTCAGTTGCTACCGCTTTGTATGGTTTATTTGCATGTTCCATAAAGTACCCCTTGGGGATTATCCACATTGGTGATGCAGGTGTGACTGACATTGAGCCAAAAGAAATGACGGATGCCATTACAGATCGTATAGCCCGGTTGAAAGAAAAGAAGGCAAAGATGAGACGAGAGGCCTTGGTACAGCTCCAGGCTTTGGTGGATTACCTTGTGCAGCAGCACACGAATGGTTCAAGGCATTGGAAACTTGAAGCACTCGATGCCGGACTATTAACGGTCATATGCTCTTCTCCACAGATGCCGGTGCAAAGTGGAGTCGTTCAGCTGTTGATCGAGAATGTATTGAACCCCCATCCTGGCGTAAAGATGATGTCGCTCCAGGCCTTGTTCAAGATCATTGCTAATATATTCACCCTTGCGTGCAGTGACTATAACTACGATCGTTTCTTGCTCACAACAAACGAAGAAAAGTTGCTAAGTCCGGGGACAATGTTCATTCAATCAAATGTACCCGGGTTCACGGAATCCTTCAAGAAGGAAATGGCTAACTTTGACCACCCGAATTATTTTGATGACAGGGGCGCATTTGGTTGGCTCGTTTGGCCTGAACAGTTCCAGGTGGATAAAGTTCCGTATCGAGAGCAAGTCAAGTTCTCCGATACTGATAGACAGCTGATTGAAACCCTTGGATCTCTTATCAGCAAGGAGTGGATCACAAAGCTTATTGCTAGGAATTCTGAGGAACCGCGCAGTGAAGAGGATTCGTTTGACATAACCAATGCAATCATTTTTAGGTTTGTTTTGCGGTTGATTGGATTGGGATATTCCAAGGTTTCGCTTGCAGAGTTTTTGGCTATTGTGAAGGAAACTTATTATGGTAACAATGACGGAGATAAAAATGTGCATAGATGTGTGGCTGAGATTTGTGCTGGTATGGCGGAATCTCTCAAGTTTTCAGAGCCGGAATCAGCTCAACTGAAGCTCGAAGTTATGGGCGAGATCTTCAAACGAGCCATTAATGAAGATTTGGTTCACGAGAACCTGGGTTATTGGCAGTCATTCTTATGGTGGGCTGGATTATATATCGACTACAGACGTCTATGGCCGCTTACTAAGCACATGAATGAGTTCCGCCTGAATTCAGACCCATCCACCACCATGTTTAAGCAGAGTTCCAAGATCACGCTGTTGCGCAAGACAATGACTGTTGCTGGGTGGCATTATCAGCCGGTCGACGGTTTGTTGGATCATTTTTGGTCCAACATCAACCACCATTCACAGAGCGTGCGAGAGGAAGTAGCAAAGTCACTGGCGGTTATATATAAGACTAGGTACTCAGAGTCCTTTGAGTCTGTTGAGGTCTTTGTACGGGCTAATGTTGATGCCGGTCCATTAGGCGTGCCCTGCTACACCATGTCGGCCGACTATGCCGACCGGGTGATAAAGGCTTTTGGACAGCTGGAAGAATGGAGAATTGAGAGAGAGCGGGCTAAAGAGACCAAGGGCCACAGCTCCGAGCTAAATGAAAGCGACTCGTATATTCTAGCAGCCAAGACGCTTTCAATATGGCTGGAGAGGTTGCTCAAATCGTCCTACGGGATCGCACTAGTGCCGCTGTTGCCAAAGACAATCATACCGGCATTATTAAATTTCCTCAATGTTAGGGATGAACAAGAAATAATGGTTGGGTCGGTATCTCTCTTCAAGCTGCTGGGAAACCTGCCATATCCCCTCCACTCCATACAGACCTTGATTGACACTATCGTCCAAGTAGGAACCAAGGCTGGAACTTGGCATCAACGAATGAGCATTTTGTCATACATCCAAGCATTCTTTTTCAGACAGTTATTTATGATGAACGACAAGCAGCGATTCCAATTGGTGGACACTGTCACTGCCATGCTCGAGGACGTGCAATTGGAAGTTAGACTGAATGCTGCTGAAACATTGGCGGGGCTGATCAGATGCTCGCGTGTAGAGGAACAGCAGCACCTGACGCGGACGTTGGATGAGAGATTTACCAAAATCCTCAATGAGACATCGCACTACCGCTCACACAACAAGAGGGGTACAGGTACTCCTGATGCGCACGCAGTGATTAGGCGGCATGCGGCTGTCCTTGGCCTGGGTTCCTTGGTGCAAGCGTTCCCCTATCATTCACCGCCACCGAAGTGGATCCCCAAAGTGCTGGCCACACTAGCTGTTAAGGCGGCCTCCGATCCAGGCATGATAGGCAAATCTGTCAAAGTCACCTTGGGTGACTTCAAGAAGACCCGACAAGACACATGGCCGATAGATGCGAAGGCCTTTACGACCGAGCAGCTGGAAGACTTAGAAGGAGTGCTGTGGAAGAACTACTTTGTGTAAAGCCCTAGAGCCTAATACAGTACTGATTGGCAATAGAGACATGTACAAGCCGTATGGCCATCCCCCTCTTCATGTTTATGCATGCAGCCAACAGGGATTACAACCTGTCTGCTGAGCTATGTAGATATACGCCAGCAAATCAGTATGCGCGCGCTGACTGATATACCAAAGACATGATCATAACAGCAGCATTGATTTAAACTGCTGCAGGTTTCACACGGCCCACGTTTATTTTTCTTCCCACGAGAGGGGTTGGACATTAGATCTCCGAACCTTAAAGCTGAGATTAACTGCAAAAAGAAATAATTGGAATACATTATTATTTGTACCTTATACGGGCCCTGAAAAAATCCCTCAGAGGACGTATTGACCTAGCATACGCCGCAAGCTCCTCAGGCGGCGATGCAGATATAGGCAGTGTTAATCAGCTCTATGACTGGGTTTAATACTTTGGACTACGTTAATTATTAAATGATGTTGGGTGGTAAATGAAAAGCAGCAGGATTATTAAGTCAGCTCACGTGACCGGGGACAATTCGGCCTTTGGTAGAGGGTCACACAACCGACGACGCAGGGAAGAACAATCATATTATGAAGTGGTGCGCGCGCTCTTGGGGCGTTTCCATAAGCGATGGCTGATGGATGTGTATAAAATGACAAAAACCATGGATTTATTTTTTGTTACAGGACTTTAGTAGTCTATGCGCGAACTGGTCGAGCCTGTTGCTGGTACTGGCCAGGCTTGGTTTGCTGGGATTTCTTTGCAGATGCACTGCCGGTACCAAGACCGCCTTGCTGAGTGGAGGTCTGGGTAGGAGGCTTTGGATCAGAAGAAAGCGGGTTTCCGCCAGCAGCTAATCGCTCATTTCGCTCTGCCAATTGAACGGCTCTATCGGCAAGAGACTGGGCCAGAAGTTGAAGCTTGGAAAGCTCTACGCCTTGTCTAAACACGACTGAATTAGTTCGCTGGTCTAGCGCTGCAGGGATCTCCTCCTTTGCAATCATCCTGGAGACAATGGCAGACACTTTTCTTTCAGACAGTTCGAAAAGGGACGACAGAGTGGAGAGAGAAAGCGACTGGTAGTAGGAGCCGTATGAAAAGAGATAGGTTCTCAGGCCCTCCTGTTGCAACTTTTGAGTCAACATAGCCTTGATGTCATCAGGCTTGGCCATGAGAGACCAGATCTTGATTGAGGTCAACAGATCTCTAGCCAGAGCCCAGTCACCGTTAAGAAGAGCCTTGGCAGCCTGCATGATGTGGTCCCGAGTGTTCTCTGGAGGGCCGGTGAACACTTGTCGGTCATGATAATCCAGCATTCTTCGGAATGGCTTAGAAATAACCTTCTTCTTTGCATCAATAGACGTGGCACCCAGAGAGGCCATGGATGGAATCTCGACCAATAGAGAGGCGGTCAAGTATACGCATTCCAACAGTTCAAGATTAATGTGCATGTGGAATGGCAGCAGTCGCTGCTTGTCTGGAACAGAGTGAGGCTGGTTGAATTTAGTAACGCCCTGACCCAACAGCTCCTTTAGTCGTGAGGACGAGCACATTTCCTGCAACGACTGTTGAGCCTCAGAAATCATGCCGATACGGAATGCACACAATCCCACTTGAACCAGCGCACGGTTAAATAGTACTTGAACAGACGACTCTGCTGTATGGATAGACGACTGCAAGTGGGACATCAAGAACATGTCACGTGCCTTGAAGTAGTTGTCATTAAGAGCGTAGTGGTAGATTTGGCTGAGCATGGCCTTTGTGCGGAAGACAGTGTTTGATTGTTGGTAGAGAACCGAGCAGATAGAGTTGATCAATTCAATCGTGTATTCCTGGCCCAATCCTGAGGCCGAAGTAACTTTTGGTGTGACCTTTGAGTCCAGCTTGGATGGAATTCGCTTCCAGCAGTCAACTTCGGTTGTGATGATGACAGACGTAGGCTTGAAGTATACGTGCTCCAACCGACGGACCAACAGTCTGCTGAGTATCTCTGACTTGTCTTGAGTTTTGCTGATAGTAGACTCCAGGTAGAGCTGAGCCCATAGCATAAGCTCATACAGATCAGCCTCATCCTTCAGTCTATCAAGATATTCGGTTGTGTGTGGGTCAATCAGTTGGAGTGCTCGGGTAAGTTCGTCGTCGAGTCGTTCAACCAACGAAATGACAGAACCTGGGATTTCTTTAATGCCGTCAGCACCTGCAACAGGGCCTGCTTCCAAATCTTCAGGCTCAGAGGCGTATTCAGAAACGCGGTATGTAGCAATATTCTCTTCCAAAACAGCAAAAAGCTTTCTAACGTCCTTTTCAGCAGCTTTCCAGTTGGCTGTAGACATGACGGCACCAGACGCCGTCAGATCGAATCGAATTGGAATCAGCATGAGCAGGACAGAAATTGTCTGATATGGGGTCTGGCATGCATCAACAAGTCCCTCCAACGTTCGGACTTGATCAGCCTTGTCTGCATTTTTCTTACCACGAGATTCCACAATTGTCATCAAAACTTGGAACACGGATTCAGCGGGGGTGTCCGCAGCCACCTTTCCACCCTTACCCACGGTAGAAAAGCCTTCATCATCCGCCTGGATATCAGTAGTAGGCGCTGCAACCGTCGCCTTCTTGTTACCAGGGGCAGGCGATGGGGATGGTCTCGATGAAGCGGCAGCAGATGGCTTGTCAGACATAAATCCATCGGGATCTTGTCGGTAAGCAGAAACCTTATCCTCATGCTCTCGGTTCACCTTCTTAATACGCTGCTTCAAAGTGTTGAGGGCTCGAGAATTCGATGCATTCATCTTCTTTTTCGCACTCTTCTCGTTCTTTGAAGCATCCTGAGCGGTGGTCTCTAACTCTGCGCACGTCTTAATATACTGTTTTGGAAGGGTAGCATATTGTTTCTGGGCTCTGTCAACCAACTTGTTGACCTTGTCGAATTCAGAGGATATGGCCACCCAGTCGTTAATCTTCTTTGCGTTATCGATGGCCTTGATTGCCGCATCAATCTCATCAATCAACTTATCTTTTGCACTCTTGACCACCTTTTTGCCTTCTTCTTCAGATTCTGACTCGGACGATGATTCGCCACCAGCATCCTTCTTCAGGAACTTGTTTTTCATGTAGTAGCCGGGGCCCTTAGCCCCTGGTCCAGCCTCATCGTCACTGGACTCTTCTTCAGACGACTCTTCCTCGTCAGATTCTTCCTCTTCCGAGGATTCTTCTTCAGACTTTTGTTCCTCCTCAGAGGTTCCGTACAATTCCTCATCGGAGGAATCACTCTCGCTGTCGGATGAACCAGCCTGGAAAAATCTCGACATAGTTGGTAGGTGTTTTTTTTTTTTTTTCCTTCTTCCCTTCGCGTTTCTTAGTGTTGCCGGGGAGTTGGATGAAAAAATTCACCGGTCCCCGTTTTACGCATAGGCAGGATGGAAACTACGCATAGAAATCCCCAGATTATAGAAGGAATCTCGGCATATTTTATTCAGCGGTGACCAATTGGAAGTATAGCTGATCGATAGAGCTTATTGGGGCCTTATTTCTGTCTCTTCAATCATTACGAGTGGTTGTTAGACGTGGCTGATGGAATGAACAAAAGCGGATGAAAACGTTGTCATTGAAATATGGGTTGGATTCTAATGATTTTGTTACTGTGTATCATATCTTACAGATGAATTATTTTACTTATTCATTATGAATACAAAATTGTGCAATGAACAGTCGAGTGCATTAATCAGGCTAACAAATCAAATGCTTGACTGATTACAAATGATATGAGTACAGCTATGTATTCCTAACTCATTGTCCCAGTGTCAATTGACACTCTCTGCTGGTTCACTCTGTCTTATTTGTCCACATTTCACGAACACTTGGTGATAAAGCATACCTCAGGGAGGTCTGTGACCTGCTCAAAATGGATACACTCTACTGCAAGCTCTACTACAAAAGTATTATTTGGTGTAAAGGAATAAGCTAAGTAAGTGCACCAGCCCATGCTGTACGTTGATATCATTGGTGCTGCTCGTTCACTATTAATTGTCACCCCAATCCAAACTATATATGTCTATACTTCTGGGTCATGAGCTATTTACGAGGAGCACAAAACCTTGCAAGTAAACCCAGTAGATCCCGTCAATAGCTTAGAAGACGATGCAATCAGTAGTCATTCTGACATGGCACTGGAAAAAAAGAGCCGCACGCACCGATGTTCTACTCATCCCAAATTTTTTATTACGGGGAAAAATTCTTATCTTTCTATCAATCAACGGCTACGTGAAATGCCTGGTACTACCGTCCCTTTGAAGGCGTGCGAAATTTGCGATAAGAACCGACCAGCTCTGAAGCGCCCCAAGACTGGACAGAAGCTGTGCAAGGAATGCTTTTATTACGTTTTCGAGACCGAGATCCACAACACTATCCAGGACACGAAGCTGTTCCACAGAGGTGAGAAAGTGGCTATTGGAGCATCTGGTGGAAAAGACTCGACAGTTTTGGCATATATCATGAAGACGTTGAATGAGCGATATGATTATGGCGTGCATTTCGTACTGTTGTCGATTGACGAGGGTATTCATGGATATCGAGATGATTCGTTAGAGACGGTGAAGCGGAACAAAGTCCAATATGATATGGATTTAGAAGTGGTTAGTTATGGAGATTTGTATGGGTGGACTATGGATGAGATTGTTGCCCAGGTGGGAAAAAAGAATAATTGCACATATTGTGGTGTTTTTCGACGGCAAGCATTAGATAGAGGCGCTGTCAAAATGGGTATCAGCCACATTGTAACTGGCCATAATGCTGACGATATGGCTGAAACAATATTGATGAATCTGCTGCGAGGAGATACTGCGCGTTTGGATAAATGCACAGAAATAGTGACTGATTCAGCCGACTCACCTGTCAAGCGTTCCAAGCCGTTCAAATATACATATGAAAAGGAAATCGTTCTGTATGCGCACTACAAAAAGTTGGATTACTTTTCGACCGAATGCACATATTCTCCAGAAGCATTTAGAGGAACTGCCCGCACCTTGATCAAGAATCTGGAAGCTGTACGACCAAGTTCAATTATAGATATTATCAGGTCTGGCGAAAGCTTTGTATTAAAGCGAAACCTACAAGCAAAGAAAAACCAAAAAGTCGAGCCCAGTGCAGAAACACAGACAAAGCCGGCGCCGCTGTTTACGACCGAGACCAAGTTAAAGGGGCGCTGTGAACGATGTGGGTACCTTTCTAACAATAAGCTTTGCAAGGCTTGCGTACTGTTGGAAGGCCTCAATGCCAGCCGCGCAAAAGTTACAATTGACGGCTCAAGAGACGTCAAGGGCGAAGCATTACTAACAAAAAATTTAGAGAAGTTGACTTTTTAATATGATATTATATTTTGAGCAGTATGGTGAGATAGTCACAAATCTTAGCTCGCAGCAGAGCAAAATTTTGATTGTATCGCAAGATGGAGATGATAACACTATACAGCTTCTAGTAAAAAGAAAGAGAAGCTTACATAAATTCACAAAGTTATATCACAGGCCGCACACAATAGAACTTCGGGAGAATAGAGCCCAATCGGCCCATGTCTAATGCAGATAAGCAACGGGCGCAGCCTTGGCCGAGCCGCATGCTGTATTTTTAAAATATACCAAGTCTATTCTTGTACGGTTGGTACTTCTCAACTTCCATAGCCCGTCGCTCACTATATGTGTGCCCGGTGGTAGGTGCAAACGGTTATCCAAGACAGACTTCCCCCGGGGTCGTACACTCGGCAATTCCGGTGGCCAGCACCACGATTACTTTTTTTTTTTTTTTTTGCAAACCAACTGAACTCACATACGTTCAAAGTAAAGCCAGTCACATAGTTCGATTACTCGTTGCACTAAGTAAAGCTGTGACTGCTGCTTACCCCAGAAGTGAGATCTAATCTATGCAAGCGCGGCGCGAAGATGTCGATCCCTTTGTGTCGGTGCAGTGTTAGTGTTTTAAACTCCTTCTTTGAGTTTGCCAGCTTGGATCTTTTCCCACACTGTATTCGTGATAGCATCCAATGAAGTCGTTTTGGCGGTCGCATAGAAGGAGCCAGTCGGCTGGTACTGAACAGCAGTATCGTTGTGGAGACCAGGATGACGTATTTCCCCCCAACGGTAACCGATTGAGTCTGCAGGCGGATTTTCTTCCGTGGGTAAATGGTGAAAAGGCCCATACTGGACCGCCCTTAGCGGGCAGTAACCTGAAGAAATTGAATCCCATTAGCTTCTTAAGAAGGGCGAGTGGAGGGAGCCATCTCGACGGAATGGAGGGACATAATAGACGGCATAGCTGTCTGTCGATGGATCAGTATAGGGAGGCGGGTACGATATACGGTACAAGGACTCATGAGTGGGGAACGAATAGTCCCACGACCTCTCCAAGCTCAGCAAATATATCGTCTCCGTTGGTAGTGCATCAGCCGTCCAGATCATCGGGAGAATCGGCCTTAGCAAGTGTTGAAGAACAGCCACCTGCGAGTGAAAGCTTCGGAGATATTTCCAGGGACGTTCCTACAGTGCAAGAGGAGGAAAATGGGAGTGGAGCAGAAATTCTAAATGACTCAAATCCAGAAGAGCCCGATAATGAGAAGGAAAAGGATGAAGCCGATGCTCGATCTATGTTTTCCTTTGAAGAGGAGAAGGACATAGGTCGAAATTTATCTGTGAACTATCACAAACCAACGCCCCAGAACGATTATGACGAGAACTATTATTATTATTACGATGATGAAGAAGGGGATCTAGACGATGACTTCAACCTTGATGACGATGACGATTGGGCTGCTGAGGACACTGGCCATCTGTTTAGAGACTTTGGTGACCACAGTGAAGCAAATTCATCTATTTTACAGCCAGTGGGACCCTTGAATGTCGTCAAAAATAACAGCGACAAGAGCAAGTCCTCGTCCTCCAACTCTACGCGACGGCCATCGTTAGTGTTAAAAATACCCCACATTCCTGCATATAAATTCCCGGTCTGTCGCAACGATGGCAATGTCGAAGATGATGACCACGACGATGAATATTACAATGCCCTATTGGACGAAGCTAATGTTGTTCCCGAAGACTACGATTATGACCTGGACGGCGTCAGCTTTCGATCTCTGTCTTCAGGGGGTTCATCTTCATTGGGCAGATCCAAGAGCCTGTCGTTTGAATTCCCAGGAGAACAGAAACGTAGCATGTCTTCCGGAAGCAATTCCAGCAGCCTTTTCCGCAGAAACTCAAGTGTCATAAGGACGCAAGAAAATACTATAACCCTGTTTGCATCCTCCTCATCATCGTCCTCAACCTCATCATCTGGTGCTTCTTCTAGGTCGTCCTCCCTGGATAAGAAACTTCGCAAGGAAGAATATGCATTCGGCAGTTCCATCTCCGACCTGCCTGAGCCGGCGCCACCGTCTGTGGCTCGAAAGGTTTCCTTAACGCCAATCTCTGAGCGCTCCGGCGACTCTGACACCAGTCCAATTCAATTCCGTACAGCTGCATGTTGATAATTTATACAATTATTTATTTCCTCTGAACACCCGATAAACATCTCATCAGGGGCATCGATAGCCCTTGCTGCTCGAACATTCTTTTCCGCCACGGCAACTGAAACGGCTGAAAAAACATGCTCTGATTTACACCTTCCTGCTTCGGCAGGTTAGTGCTTATGTCATAGGTCACGTGCGGCGATTTTTCACTTTTTTTTTTATTTTTTTTTTTTTTATATATACATCCCTAATAACGATTGGCTTGCTTCCTTGACATCGTAACTATAAAACACCAAGTCCTTTTGCAGGTGGGAAAAACGACAATTTTCATTAGTTAGAGAGCAGAAGGAATATTTATTTAGAGTCCAGAAGAAAGCAAGAAAATGCCCGTGTCCGCATCCAAAGCTAAAAGAGAGGCTAAGAAGGCCGAAAGAGAGGCCAGAAAGGCCGAGAAGAATGGAAGTGCTCAGACATCAGGCACTACCACCCCGGTCCCTGTTGGAGAGGGAACTCCTGATGACAAAGTGGCTGCCGAGAAGATGGCAAAACTGAAGCTGCAAGAAGACAAGCATGGAATCACAGACCGAGTTACGACGGGTGTTCTGAGCAGTTTAGCCACCTCAAGAGATGTCAAGATCGACTCCGTGTCGCTAGTGTTCCACGGTAAAGTCCTTGTCCAGGATACATCCTTGGAACTCAACTTTGGCCGAAGATACGGTCTTTTGGGTGAGAACGGTTGTGGTAAGTCCACGTTGTTGAAGTCGATTGCCGCTAGAGAATTCCCAGTGCCAGAAACTATCGATATTTATCTTTTGAACGAGCCAGCTGATCCAAGTGAGTATTCTGCTCTTGAATGGGTTGTGAAGGAGGCTGAGAATACTTTGGCTGGACTGGAAAAGCAAGTTGAAGATATTCTCGAGGCTGAGGGTCCAGAGGCACCTGTGCTGGAGGACTTGTATGAGCGTATTGACGACTTGGATCCATCCACTTTTGAATCTCGCGCTGCGTTGATCCTGACTGGTTTGGGTTTCAACTCAAAGACCATCAACAAGAAGACCAAGGACATGTCTGGTGGTTGGAAGATGCGAGTGGCCCTGGCAAAGGCATTGTTCGTTAAGCCTACTCTGCTCCTGTTGGATGACCCAACTGCCCATCTGGATCTGGAGGCCTGTGTGTGGCTGGAAGAGTATCTTAAAAAGTTCAACCGAACCCTGGTGTTGGTGTCTCATTCGATGGATTTCTTGAACGGTGTGTGCACAAATATGATTGATATGAGACATAAGAAGATTACTTCGTACGGTGGTAACTACGACTCTTATATTAAGACCAGAAGTGAACAGGAAACCAATCAAATGAAACAATATCACAAGCAGCAAGAGGAAATTGCTCATATCAAGAAATTCATTGCATCCGCGGGTACGTACGCCAATTTGGTCAGACAGGCCAAGTCTCGTCAAAAGATCCTCGACAAGATGGAGGCTGACGGTTTGATTCAACCAGTCATTCCTGACAAGATCTTTTCGTTCAGGTTCCCTCCAGTCGAAAAGCTTCCACCACCAGTTTTGTCGTTTGATGAGGTCAGTTTCTCCTACTCCGGTCAAGCTGAGGATAACTTGTACGAGGGCTTGAACTTTGGTGTGGATATGGATTCCAGACTTGCCCTTGTTGGTCCTAATGGTGTTGGTAAATCCACTCTGTTGAAACTCATGACTGGCGCTCTGGCTCCTACCAAGGGTTCTATTTCCAGACATACCCATTTGAAGATTGGTGTCTACTCTCAGCATTCTGCTGATCAACTCGACCTGACCAAGAGCGCCCTGGAGTTTGTTCGTGATCGTTTCCCACAAATTTCCCAAGATTTCCAATACTGGAGACAGCAGTTGGGCCGATACGGTCTCACCGGTGAAGGTCAAACTGCCCTCATGGGTACACTTTCCGAAGGACAGAGATCCAGAGTGGTTTTCGCCCTGTTGGCCATTGAGTCTCCAAATATGATTTTGTTGGACGAGCCTACAAACGGTTTGGATATCCCAACTATTGACTCTCTTGCTGATGCTATCAACGCTTTTGATGGTGGTGTGGTAGTTGTATCACACGACTTCAGATTGCTTGATAAGATTGCAAAGGACATTTACGTCTGCGAGAACAAAACTGCTACCAGGTGGGACGGTACCATTTTGGAGTACAAGGCTCACTTGGCCAAGAATATCGTGGTGTAAATATAATAATGAGATTATCTCCGTATGTGGATTTGTTAAAAAAAAAGTTTATGTTCTAAACACGTAAGCAAGAATGAGCTTTTTTTTTATGTCAAAGTCAAACACTAACTCTTCACCGAGGTGGAGCTTAAACTACCCACAGCTACTTCGTATAACGTAACACTGATCTTCAAGGATAAACATCATCGACTTCTTTGTTCGGATTTTTCACTGCGCACGGCTTTTTAGTTTCCTTTGTTGTGACTGATAATCCCAAAGAAGTGGTAATAGTTTTGTAACTTGGAAAGCCGGGGATTAAAGGACAAAAAAAAAGGGTTCATTGTTTACGGGGAATATATATGCTGATTAGTCCTAACTATTGAAGACGGCATTAGCATGGACCACGACCACCAGAATGGCTCACTTCAGCTTACGAAAGCCGAGCAAAGCGCTGCAACGACCTACGCAACCGGATTTTGACTTTCTCGAGCCCGGAATTAGAAGTGATGGAATTTTTCCGGCGAACGGTACTGGAGGACGTGTTGGTAGTGGTGGAGGTAGCGGTGGTGGTGGTAGTGGTGGTGGTACGGAGGGGGTAAATGGGAATATTCTATCAGTGACCACGCCCCGCGCCACACCGCCAACCAACTATTATTCCTCAGTGACCAAATTGTATACTACGAACCGTTCTTCCAGTTTCAGGCATCATCAGCCGATGCTCTTGATGACCCCTCCACTGCTGTCAAAGAAAAACTCCACTAGTGGTGAGGGAGAGGAGTACGCCTCGTACACCACGACAAATACAGGGGGCAGCGGTGGAGATGAGACTACGAAAATATTTCACGACTTTGACGGAGTACATGTAGATGAAGCTGAGTATGCGGCCTCGCATCCGCGACAGTCCTATGACAGCGAACTGCATTCGTCGGTACAAGACGTTTCAGCTCCTGCAGGTCGCTGTGACGACATGCCCTCTCCGTCTGTGACCAAAGTTTCACCCCGGGCCACTCCCACAGGTTTTTTGTTGGACCAAGAGACGACGGCGAGTAATAGTTTGATGGTTGCCGGCGAAGAACAGCATGCCCAGGACGACGACGCGTCGTTTACCCATGGCGATGAGGATGTTGTCCACACAGCGGGTAGCGAGGAAAATTCTTCGGTAGAGGAAATCGTCCACGTCGAAGCTACGCTTTATCATCCAAAACCCCAACGGCTTGTCAACAAGGAGGCTTTTGAGGAAGCCCAAGTGTTGTCTACTATAGAGGCCAATACTAACAAAGTGGTTGGTGAGCACACATCATCGGCTGTGCAATACAACGACGAGGACGATAGCCCATCAGCCAAATCGTCAGTGGCTAGTCCCGAGGAACTCGAAGAATTTAACCTTTCGTCTGCTGTGGATGGTCTGCAGTTGAATCAGGATAATGTTCCTCAACCCCCTGAATTAGAGCCTGCCGATCACCATTCACAAAGATCCTCGCGTACACATACCAGGGACTTATCCCATGGGTCGGCTGCTTCACTTGACAATGTTATGCATCCCAAACCGAGTAGCCAGCAAAGTTTCCCTCCGCCGCCGCCTCCAAGCGCCGTGGACGGAGAGCCTATGGTATACTACCCAGCGCCCATTCCCATTCAGCTACGATTACCCCCTTTACTGTCCAAAAAAAATAAGCCGAGGGTCCCATCGCAAGAGAGTGCTGCCAGCAGTGACCATGTTGTTCACAGCCACGTGCCTCATATAAACCCCAAACGAGCATCCACAATTCTGCCACCTCCGGATTGGACGATCGCTGACATGGCCGCGGAGAAGACGGAGGAGCCAAAGTATAGTGACAACGGTAGTCCTCATCCACCAGCGTCTCCTGCATCAACGATGGATTCTGGCCGCGCGACTTTAGAGTCGGACGATGAAGACCAGCGCAACTTGGATGAAATTGTTTTGAAAAAGTCGGAAGATTCTAGCAAACGCCGCAGTCGGAGTCCCTTGAAGCCAAAAAAGCCTTCGGCATCTTCTAAACGCAAATCATTTCTTAGCTTTAACAGACTAATACGGCGGAATAAGGACGATGACGACGACGAAGATCCAGACCCTGAAGAAGCCGTCTGGGCTAGCATTGGTCAAGAGGACCACTATGATGCGGCCGCTGAAATGTCGCAGAAAAATGTGGACCATCTGGCCTTCACCCACTATAATCCCGGCAAGATCCAAGCTACCACTGACAACTTTGCACTTGGTAGCAACGGCATCATCCCAGGTGATGACAATAAACCTGCATCGTTAATTGAAGAGCTTGAGTTGCGGAAAGCCGGTCGCAAGGCCCGTTCGCATCTGTACCATTATGATGGTCAGTCGCACGCGTATGGCAGTGCTGCCTCCATAGACGACGCCGAATCTGCCAAGCGGCTTTCTGTTCCTGTGCTTCAGGATAAGCGACGGTCGCTTTTGCAGTTGGAGAAGATGGCGCGAACCGGCTATGACTCCCAGCTTGCTTCGTCCAACTATGCACGAAATGCTCAGCCCCAGGCAGGCGAAAGACAAAGGTCTTCTGCAATGTCCATAATGACCGCCGACCAAGACGAAACTTTGGGTGCCAGAAGGGCCAAATTGCGAATGCTCAAGCAGCAGCGCAATGAGGAAATGTCGGAACGTATGAGCCTGGCCACTAGTAACCAAGACCAAAGTCTGGCTCAGGCTCCGATAAGACAAAGAAATTCCACAGCCGGCGACAACAACTCCCAACAACCAGAGGAAACGTTAGCACAACGTCGAGCTAGACTCCGTCAGCAAAAGTCCCCTTCGTTAGCGGGAATACAAGTTTAGACAGTTTTCAGAACATTTGTCGTTACCGGGCGGACGACCATCTTTTGAACGTATTAATGCATCTGTTTTTATTATCTTCAGGTTAACAAATCTACTGTAATCTGGCCCCTAATCTTTCCACCTCTCTAAGACTAGAGCAATTATAGGAACAAAACAACTCAACATGTACCCAACACTTATACAATAAAGACTCGAAAATGTTCTTCAGCAGCAAACAAGAAAGTGCGGCTGCCCATGCGGCATTCACTGCGCCGCAGACCCTGTCTCAGCTTATTACACTTTCCCTGTGGGTTTGCTCGATTAATCATCAAAGATTATCTTTATACGAGCGAGGAGCATACATTCGCCTTGCTGTCAGGCTCAGGAGCTCGATGTGGTTCCTTTGTTCTCGCCGTCTTCTTCAGACAGTTCCCCACATCCTCGTGCTGTATTTGTCCTATCGGAGGGCGATCAAACCTGTGTTTCACCTTTCCCCAGTGAAAAGTCCATACTGCTTTCATTTGTAGTTGGAAGTTTATCGTGTAGGCCAGTAAAGCCTGGCCCGGAGATTGGTTACTCTAGGACTGGAGGAATTTCTCTTGGCTGTTGCTATGTAACGCAACGACAAGCTCTATCTGTCTGTTTCTGAGCACTTTTTGCCAGCTGTGAAACAAGGACTGCATCAAGAAGAGAGAACACCTCCATTTAGGGATTTACCTGTTTCGTTGTTGAGGCCATT
This sequence comes from Blastobotrys persicus, assembly GCA_030585065.1. Lineage (NCBI taxonomy): Eukaryota > Fungi > Ascomycota > Dipodascomycetes > Dipodascales > Trichomonascaceae > Blastobotrys > Blastobotrys persicus. Next base: position 28,853 of record JAJMBO010000053.1, read on the forward strand.
GGCTCGGGAAATTGCTGCTACAACAGAGCTGGCACCTGGCCAGCTCTATATGTTCTTCATGAGCCGTTAACAAGACTTGCGATGCTCCTATAGGGCCCGTGACAGACCAGGTGGCAACAGACAAGTAAATAGAGGACGCTTTACCTGTCTTAATGCCGTTTGTAAACATACAAAGCGGGATTCCGACACGCAGCCATTTGTATGTATGATTAAGCTTAACCGTGTTAGAGCCATCGGCAATTGTCGGACAGAAGTTTGATAAAACAGCTTATAGGCTTCAGCCGGCTCGGTCGGATGGGCGCATACTTGGACCTGACTAAAAGACCATTTCGTCCAGCTAAAAAGTACATAGACACATACGTTGTATTGTGACCCACGAAGCATCCGGACAACCCGGCCCGCACGTGAAGGCGGCTGTAACTGGGTTTGTGTTCAGCCGCGCAGACAAAGTGGCTATCGCGATCGCCACGCTTCTTTAGAGTATTTAAAAGCCCCTGTGACTGCGCTTAGACGCAAATCGAACCATCCAATGTCTGTTACGATTGTCGGTTCTTCCCATACATCGCCGTCTGCTGCAGTGGTGGGCCAGCCCACTGGTCGGTACCGGCCGGCTCAAAAGCGAAAGGTCAGCAGTACCGGCAAGAATGGCCAGGAGCTATACTACTTTGCACGAAGCTTCAAGGATGCGAACACCATGCAGGTTCAGCGGCTTCATCGGGACTCGCATCCTGATCCCCTGTTCAATGTGACTGCAAAGACTGTGAGCCGAAAAACCTGTCGTGTCAAGCAGGGCGTCACTTTGAATGGGGACCTGTCTCTGGCAACCACGTCTGGGCCGTCGCCAAATACAGTGTTGTATGATGGGTCGTGCGCTCCTCTTTCGTCCACAGACTACTTTACTCAGGTGTACACTGCCCTCCCATATGACTCTGCTACGTCCAGCTCCGGAGCTGTCCATAGAGGCTTTGCGCAGTTTTCGCGGTATGGTGTGTTTTTTAATCCTCGTTGCACTCCTTTGGTCTTACCAGATTCCACAGTCCGTTCCAGGGCAAATTCGTCCAATTTCTCTTCAGAAGGCGACGAGGCTAGTGCCCGACGCAACTCCACGTCTAATATAGGAAGAGGATCGACAGATGCCGCTGGAGGTTTGGATCTGTTCTTTTACCAGCCAATTGCCTGGATAATAGTTCCAGATGGACAGTCAGCATTTCGGCTGGTCGACCAGTCGACCAACACATTGATCGGCCGATGGTCGAGGAAACGCAACTCCCACAATAGCGAATATGCATGGGTCTTCACTTGCAAAGGGGAGATTTTGGCGGCTTTTGATAATGGCCGCTTAAAAGTTCTGCCACACGCATCGAACGCTACCTACGTGGATCAAGAGGTCAAAAAACTACGTCTTAAAGTCTATTCAAAAAGAAACACCAGCCATTCTCCAAACGACATTAACATGCCTAAAACTTCGATACGTAACTCTATTTCCAGCATTGCTCGTTCACACTCCACCAACGCAATCATTAATTCCAACTTCATTGCCTCAGAATATCGGCCACGCTTTGTCGACGGCATTCTGTTCTCCTACCTTGCATTACAGTTGAGTCTCGAGACCGCCTCGCTTGAAGACGAAACAAAACAAACGTTGCCCGAACCTCCCATTACTAACGCCTCCAACTCGAAAAAGCGACTGTCCACCTTGGTGTCGACGATAAAAAGTGTTTTTAAGCCTCCCCCGCCATAGCAAATACGACATGTGCATTGTTCTTTTATCCTCTATAATTAGCACTTGTGTTTAAAGGACCAAGTCCATACAAAATCCGTTTATTTCTAATATGACGATACGTCAGGTAAAAAGAAGCTTGAATCCAAGCTCCTGGTATAACCTATGAGAGCCTGTTGGGCTGAGTGTGGAAACCGTTGCCGCTATTTCCTTTCAGGTCGAGGTCATTCCCTGATTCATAGCCCAAATATACCGCCTCGGCAAAGGAGAACAGCTCATCATATGTACAATGCCCGAAATAACTCACTCCAACAAATCGTCAAGCCATTGGTTCTGGTTCTTCTTTCTGGGATCCTGTCCAGTACTTTCAATCTCGTCAATATCATCCAAAAAGTCATCAATGTCAAGCTCCTGAGCCTGTGTACTCGATTTTGCCGATTTTGATCTCTGGAACTTTTGTCGAATCTCCTTTGCCATTTTGTCGCGTTCAATGTCCTCTTGAATTCTGTGAAACTGCTCTGGGTCATCATGCGCATGGATATGCTTGGACTTTGTCTGTTCTGCAGCCTGCAGCTTATCCTCAAACATGGATTTGGAATTTTTCCTTATCAGCTCCTTGTAGTCCTCGTCACTGTCCTCATCTTCGACAGCAGGAAAATAGCGCAATTCCTTTTCTTGAACCTGGCCAACTGGCCGCATGGCTGCCTCTCCAATGCTATGTTCAGAGCTGTCTACCAAACTATTGATTTTCTCCGCAGCACGTGCATTCTGCTCTTCCCTCTCATCATCGCTCGTTCTGTCTTGAAATCTCCAGCTGTTTGACCCTAACTCATTCTTCTCCCTCTCAGCCTGTGCCTGCTTTTCAAGAACCCAATCAGGTGTGATCCCATGCTTCTTATAGTACCTGGCCTTTGCCTTCTTGTCCCACTTCGAGTTGTGTAAGACCATAGTTCGCTAAGGAAATGGTTTTTGAGATGAAATGTCCTGCTACTGAAATTAATACAGTAGGACACCACTCGACTGTGCATGTATGCATGTATCCCACATGCCATTAAACGGAACCGGAATTTGTTTACAAATTTCAGATGGAAACTAGCTGTATAAAATGCGGAGCATTATATAGTAAATTGTAACGAATACAATTCATTTTTCGCATAAGCATTAGACAGAACTACATCCAGGAGACTCAAGCACGCTCAACATGCTGAGTCTGCACTTCAGCAACCTTAGCCTCCTTTTCTTCTAAAGTGGCCTCTTTGAATTTGTAATGAGCAATCTTGTACCAGGGTTGATGGAATAATTCATCGACAGCTTCCAAGGAATGTCCAGCGGGCTCGGGGACCATGAAAATTGCAAACAACAGACCAAGGAAGGTAATGCAGGCGAAGAAGGCCAGCGCTCCGTAATCGCCGAGACTGACGTTCATTGGTGGAAGGGCTCTGGAATTGCCATATTGGTTGGCAAAGTGCAGTGTCATAATAAGCGCAGTGGCCACACTTCTGACAGTAAGCGGAAAAATCTCCGAGTTGATCAAGTATTGGATGGAATTGTAACCCATTGCCCAGCCAATACCGCTTATGTAGAGCATTGCAACTGCCCCGTTTGCAGCGGCTTCTGTGCCGCCCTTGGCTACAAAAACGGTGACGTAAATTAAGGAGAAGAGTTGGAGGAAGATGCCACTGTACAAGGAACGCTTTCGGCCAATAGCGTCAATGAGGAAGATGGCACAAACAATGGAGGTAACAAACTTGACAGTACCAAATCCTGCGGTTAGTTTCATCTGTTCTAAGCTGTTGTTCACACCGACAAGTTCCATAAAGTCATTTGCATAAACAGTGACAGCGTTTGCACCACTCCACTGGCCCAGGACTTGAATTAGTACACAAATGAGAGTTCTGTACCAATATGTCGTGAATAGCTCTTTCATGGATCGGAAGAACGAAAGCTTTTCACTTTCTGCCTGGACTTGAGTCAAAATCTGACCAATTTCCCAAACGATGTATGGGTGGTCTTCTGGAAGGTTGCGAAGACGTGACAAATTTCTTGCGCCCTCCTCATTCCTGCCCATCTTGTAAAGCCAACGAGGGCTTTCAATGGTAAAGAAGCTGCCAATGAGAAAGATCCCTGCATAGATAATTTGAATAGAAGTTGGGATGACCCATTGATTTCTGTCGTCGTCAGAAATGTGAATTGTCGTTCCCAGGTTTGCAAACTGTCCAACCATTACACCAAGATAGACACTACCAGAGTATAGACAAGCGCACAAACCCCTGACGTTGGCGGGTGCGACTTCTACAGCATACGTAGGGCACACAACAGCAGTCATACCAATTCCAAGTCCAGCAATAAATCTACCAGCATAAAGTTGGCCCACTCCGTGGAATGAAGTAATAGAGATAATTACTCCGATAATCCAGAGTACAAGCATTAGCCTGTATGACTTGACGCGTCCAAGCTTATCATTGACTAAAAATCCCAACACCGCACCTCCAATACATCCAATTTGAACCATCGAAGTGATGTTGGATTTAAGATTAGCCAACTGCGACTCAGTTTTAGTGACATCTTCCAGCCCAAATTGACTGATAAACGAAGGATGTTTGACAGTACCAGAAATTGTGCCTTCATCCAATCCTCTAGCGGCCCCCATCATTCCGAAGACAATAGCAGATACCCATAACCGCCAGTTTAGAACCTCTTTGGGTTCGTTCTTGATATTCCTCCACCAAAACATCGCTCGCCAGTTTTAGGTCAATTATACCAACAAGATATCTTTTTATATTGACAAGTTCCCCACACTAGGTTACATTTCCTGGACTTTTCCCCACTTTGCACCCCGAAACTTACATGTTTTTAGTAGTATATGCATCCTCGGATAAGTTGCCAGGCCCTTAACATTTCCAGAGATATTTTAGACGAAGATCTAATGGTCTTAAGGGAAATGGTACGGTGAAGTACGATATAGTTAACCGATGCTATTTACTTTTTCATGTTTTTACACACCGCCAAAACTCTACATCTCCGCTTTGTCGTGGGCATTTTGCCGACTGCTGTTATGGGGACCTGTATTATCAAATTCAGTACTATCCTTGCTAATCCCATTGTGGGACCCGAATTCCACCTTTGTAGCTCACAAACAAATTATATACGCTGGACGACTCATATACGAGTGAATAAACTTGAATAATGTCCCCATATGAGAGTCTTTTTTTCTGGCACTATCGATGTACAAAACAAATTTATAGTCTTCTTTCCGTCTAATGGATGACACTTCCCTATACTCAGAATGAAGGGATAATTGGCCCTCCTTAGTGAGCGGAATTGTGCCCTTCGTATTAAGAATTGCCGGAAGTTTAGACCCCCGCGGGGTACTTTTAGGATTTTTTTGTCCACTCCCCTCTGTCTGACGCGTGATCGTAGATCCTTTGTGTGCATATCCGATCATCGGTCTGCCTTCAACCGAAAATGCGAAAACGGTCAAGGGCCATAACCAGAGAAAGTCCTTCATAAAATTCTTCATTGTAAAGAACCGACTTTCTTTCTCGGAGGCGCCTCATCCAATTGAAATGGCTGAGAAAATAAACGACGAGATAGTGTGTGTCTCACATCGGACCTTACCCCTTGCAATTAAGCTTTTTCCCCGCATATCGGTGCGTCACGGCAGATGCGGAGCCGAGCAATGGCCAGCGTACGAAAGTGTTATTGGATACATGGGCTCGTGGTTTTTATGCTGAGAATATGGTAATTGCGGTCTCTCGTGGGCGGGACTGAAGTGGACTTCGTAGAGGAGGGCAACTTTGTTATTTTTTACTATTTTCGTAAAAGTTCCATTGACGAAAACTCTTGGGCCCTATATATTCTTCTTGGTTAATTGGCTGTGCTGTAAAGTTGATAATGATGTAAGCCAAAAGTTCCTTATTTGCCATAACTATCCTGTTGTCCTGCTAGATCTGTGATACTGAACTTTCACATTGAAGTGGACATAATGACATCCATATCATAATTATTACTTCCTAACACTATAGGCAAAAAAACTTATCGATAGACAACCAGTAATTTCTGATTATAAACTTCCCCAGATACTCACGATTATGCTGAGCTTTGTAGAAGTGACTAAATTTGATATCCTGTTTTTACTTTCGTCCTTCTTGGGGAACTTTCTCTTCGACTCGGCGTGCTGGGTTTTAAAATTAGGAGGCTATTGAGTTGTCGTTTGCTGTCCCACAGAAATGTAACAAACTATTTCAATTTCCTCTTAATGATATCTGTTGTATTTGTTCGCCATAGCAAGTTCTAGCTACTAAAAGAATTGAATATCACGGCTTGGTGGTGAATTATCATCAAACTAACACCAGCAAGCAGTTGGGTTAAATATTTAGATGTTTTCACCGTAGTCTCTATACATTCATAAGCTACCTCTTACCCTAAAAAAGCAGAGACGCTTTCTGGGTCTAAACCGCTACAGCTAGCTAGACTTTTCCTATTAGCTTCCAGATAAGTCCACCTTATTAGGCACGGGTGCTTAGAACCTTCGTCATTCTTGAACACAATTCCCACACTGTTCCAAACACTCTAGTATTACCTTGTGTGAAAATAAATTAAGCAAGCCTCATCAGAAAGTATTGACCAAATCTGCTTTCAAGGTCTACATTACCCTGTTGCTGAAACATGCTCTCCAGTTTACACGATCAGCATGTCGACAATTTACGAACGCTAATTAGACCAATTTTACACGCATGGTAAACATACCCTACTAGTTTCAACCACAACCACCACATTCCGTCCTCTGGATATTGCGTAGCTCGGAGGATCATGCATGCATGCAGACGTACCCCGCTAAAGGTGAACGGTGTACCATATATTACTCTGAGGAAATTTTGAGAACCGGGAGGGATCGGAGTGGCAGGCGAAGATCCGACTAACAAAGAGTCAGCGAATCAAGTCAGTCAGTACCTAACAATATTATACTGCCTTACCTGGTATTATGATAATATGATGACGCAGACAGCTATGTTACAGCATCCAAGCCATCCCCAAGGCTTTATGGGCAATGGCCCATCGGGCCTGATTACAAACCCGGCTATTGTGCGCTCTGCGCTCGCAGCCGGAGGCGCAAACGGCAAGGGCAAGAATGGTGGCAACAACAAGAAGGCCCCATCGTCGAATAAGCGCAACACGACCCCGACGTCGGATGCCATTAACCAAGCATCCGAGAACCGGGCTCGTAAGGAGGGGCCCAAAGGAAACGGGAAGAAGAAGGGTAATACTGCATCTCCGACTAAGAAAGACAAGGAGAAGGAAAACGAACGACCAACTTCTACGGGGAACAAGAAGAAGGACACCCAGCCTCCTCAGCGGAACAGCAAGCCGCCACAGCAAAAGAATGGAGGAAAGGGTGTGTTGGCAAACTCTGTTCAGAGCCCTCCTGTGACGCCGAAGAAGAAGCCAAACAACAACTCTCCTGCTAAAGGAACTAAACAGCCATCGGATTCCCATTCTGACGAAGATCTTAAAAAGATCCTTTTCCCGGACCTCTATGGTAACAGTAACTCTGCCAAAAAGACCAACAACCCTCAGCTATCTACCAAGCTTCCCCCGCCTACAGACTCTCCATCACGATTTGCCGGTTCTTCTTTCTCCTCGTCTCCTGCACCTTCAGCACTACCTAAGCCTACGTTTAAAATGAAGTCGGTTGGAGATGATTCTTCTAGCCGTATTTTGTTCCCTAATGCCGCTGCATCTCGTCCCAGTTCTTCCCCGGATGGATTTTGATGACACATTTTACGACTAATGAATTGGTTCGACGACATGTATTAACACCATCTATTGGAAACTATTTATTTGCCGCATGTGGTTTTTTTTTGTTTTGGGTTTTTTTTCTCTTTTTTTTTTCTTTTTTTTTTTTTAGACCACACATGTATCTCAATATTATATTGGTTTATTAAGACTACCATTGCTTCAGTAACCCAAATCTTCCTGTTCTAAAATTTCAATTTACCGCTATGAATTCCAATGCCCACACAGGTTGTGGCTAACATGTTAAGTAAATATGTCGTATATGGACGTTAGATTTATTAGATTTTCAATTCATAAGCTCTTTTGATAATTCTGCTTAATTGCTCGAATTTCACAGTCTCAGATGTAATAATGGGCTTTGCATCATTGTCTTTATTAGGTGGAACTTCAACAGAGTCATCCTTAATAACCCATCCAAGCTTAGTTTCGACCCATTCCTTGAACTTGGCATCAGACAAGTTGCACCAATTCTGAAAGACCTTGACTGGAATGCGCTTAGTAGCAATTTTCACAGTTTTGGCAATAGAAAGTCGGAGGTCGTCGCCAAAACCGTTCACGTCGGCAACCAGGTCTTCATAAGAATCATCTGATTTGAACAATTGCCAAAATTCCGAGTATTTACACCCATCTAGCAATTCATATAATTTCAATAGCTTTTGGCATTGGTCCGCCAATGAGTCTGGTTGAGGATCAACTGTTGTGGTGATGTATCCCGGGAGAAGGTGAAGTGCGGTGGTAAAATCGCTTGAATAAAACCTAACTAAAGCCTTGCTTAGAATAATCATGATAATATCATCTTTGGCTAAATGACTGTTGAATTGATACAATTTCAAAAGTGCCAAGTTGGCCATAATATCAACTCCTCCTTCCTGAGCCTGTTTTTGAACATAATCTTGGAGAACTTTGATGTTCTCTACGTTATATCGGTCCAAAGAGTTCAAGATACTATCAACCTGCTCCGGTCTTCCATCGGCCTTCTCAACTAGAGTGTTCTCCATCATGTATATCGTATGTATATTTCAACACCACCACTAGTACTTCCGACGATTGTGTTCTGGCTTCGCTTTTTTCCAGAAAATCGCGCATGACGCGAATCTTTGAACCCTATGTTACCCGGACGGTATCACCCCCTGACCCCTTCATAACCAGCGTCAGCGTCGAGAATTGTTGCTAAGAACAGTGCCTGCATCCATTATCTCATGATATAGGCTGGATAGAGCTGACAATTAAATATATGGTTTGAAATTGGGATGGTGGTAGGTGTTGTTTGACTAACTTTTATGTACTTGTGCACAAAGAGAAGCTTCTTCACTCCCCTAATCTCTACTACTACAAAGCTGAGTCCGTGGATCACTAACTCGTAAGCAACTTCGCAATACATTGATGCTTTGTTTAATCCTTAGCTTGTGTACTACTTCGCCAGACTGGGGTTATTACTTTTTGTTGGTGCGGCGGTTGCCGGCCCGATGAGACAATTGGAACTCCCAATCAGAAGAGACTTTTTAAAAGGTTCACAGTTGGAAAACATCTTAAAGGTAACAATGGCTGGCCACGCTAAGTATCACGCCGGCTACTCGCAGGTTCCATTCCCCAAGATCCCTGCTGGACAAAGATATCTCGGAAAGGTCCTCGGTGGTGCACTATGGTTCTGGATTTTGTACAGAGTTAGAGAAGTAAGTTTCGATGCGAACATTTTTGGGAAATCCGGGCTAACACATTGATTAGGAGGGACCAGTTCTGCTGGGCTGGCGACATCCTTGGGACCATGGTTCCCATGGTCATGATGAACATCACTAAAACTTCAGCATATTAGTTATAGATCTTTAATATGATCATCGCGTCTTTACTTTTCCGTTTTCCGTCCAGTGTCCGCCTGCCAGGACTCTCCACACAGTGTTAGGCAAGCTTTTAGCAGTCGAAAGATTCAGTATTTCGATTGTTTTTTGCTTGTTTGTTTTTTGGTGGGTTGGTTTCTTCCTTTCATTCTACATGTTGATAAGAATAGGAATAATTGTTAGAGCATTAGTATTACACAGAAGGTATATAATCCCGTAAAACTTTGTATCGCTTCCGGGATTGGGTCTTGCCAACACCCAAGAGGCGTTTGATAGCCATGAACGCCGTGGCTATGAAGGGGAAAATACGCTCTTCGCACAGTAAGCTAAGGCCAAAGTTAAGAAGCATTATAGCTAAGAGTTTCACGACATAGCTCCAGCTGAGATTCGACATCATCATCAATTCTCCAAACCATGAATCTTGGTCAAACAAAGTGATCATAACTGTAAAACAGAAAGTAAATGTGACCGTGATCATGAAGGGTGCATTCTTGTACATGGGTTGACGATAAGGCGGCCCAACAGTTAGCACAATAGCAATGAAGATGTACTGTAAACAGGAACCGATAAACAGAGCACTGTTGTCTGATGATTGGACTTCGTCGTCCTCCCCACCCCGTAGAGGAGGGGAATACCATTCCTGATGTTGAACTAGTCTCCAAATCACCACCTGGAAAACCGAATAGAGAATAATCTGGCCGATTAACGGTATAAGTACTTTTCGTGACACCAAGTTTGCAGTAGGACGCTTTTTGCTTAGTTTATCGAAAGGCTTAGCCCATGCCATAAATATGGCAATTGGCAAAATCAGAAATAAATCGATCCAGAGAAACTGAAAATCGCCCAAATTCGACCCGAGGCTGTAAAGAATACTGACGCTAACAAACTGAATAGCTGAATACATAGACATGTACTTGAAGCAGCTAAAACTAGTCGCCAGCGCGCAGCGTCCTTCCTTAATAACATCCATTACACATGATATTTCAAAAATGCTTGATGTGAACGGTGCGGCTACGCTTGCTTCTGCTTCTGACAATGAAATCCCGACATCAGCTGCTTTTAGAGCCCCGCAGTCATTGGCACCATCTCCACAAAATCCAACAGTATAATCTAACTCTTGCAGTTTTTCCACAAGCTCGTGCTTTTCGTCCGGCGACATTCGTGCAAACACATCACCTTTGATTAACATCTGTTCAATTTGATGGTCAGTTCCATATTGTAAAAGATACCGAAACGCATCGCCAGTAACAGCAAGAGTATAATGCTCATCCCTATAGCGGGCTATAGGTTCCATAATCTTGGAATCAAATTGGACTTCTCGATCATCGATACATTCCCACTGCATTTCATTCGTGTCTTGGTCAAAATGGGGTATAAATATTTCGCCCTCTCTCTTCAGCATATGGCATTCCTTTCCCACACTAATGGCAGTCAAAACATTGTCACCAGTACACATAACCGTCCTGATATTGGCATCGTTCAACTGCTTAATGGCACTGGCCGTGTGTTCCTTTAACTTATTTTCAAAAATAATGAATCCAATAAACTTCAAGTCATTCTCCACAGTGGTACGGTCCAAACCATCAATATCCTGTGGGTCTGTATAACCCTCATATATCTTCGTGGCGCAAGCAATAACTCTATATCCCCGATGTGTGTAATATTCTAGCTGTTCTTTGTAATCTGATGGAATTGTGTTTTCCAGACAAATGTCAACCATAACTTCTGGAGCACCTTTAACATAAACATAGATGTCATTAGCGTTCTTGGAGTCCCGAGTCAAAACACTCATTCGTCTCAACTGGGAAACAAACTCGAATTGCTTTATAGTTTCCAAAACCTTACTGCCATCTGGAGATTTGGAGGTTTGTGTTTGCCTACTCCCATCATTCGTTTCTTCGAATTCCCATCCAGTGAATTCAAACATTTTGATATCAAGAGGGTCGCCAATCATCTCCCCATCAGACAACTTTTTCAATGAATGGCAGGTCGCCAATGTTCTGGTCAACACATCATCGGACTGTTCCTCTTCATGATGACGCAAATCTTCGTATAATCCACTCAGCTGGCAATGGTCATCCTCTATCACACGAATTCCCAAAACATCTAATCCGTCTTCAGTCAATGTCCCGGTTTTGTCAAAACAAACAATATCCAGTTTACCTCCCACATTGACTCTATTCGGACTTATACAAAATATCTCCTTCGACCTTAGTCGTGATAGGGATATGTTCGTTCCGATGGTTAAAGTAGCCGGTAAAGCAGGTGGTACAACTATGGTGATCAAGTCCAATGATCTTAGCACAATCAGGTGAGTTGGAAGATGCATCTTTACAAAGTCAAAGGTACAGGCAATAAATCCAAGTACGGCGATGATGGCCATGACACCGATGTACTTGAATGAATCTTCATAAAATTTAAACCCGCTCGGCTTAGGGAACAGCATGGATCGTACCAGGGACCCCTTTGTAGTAGCAAAACCAGTCCTAACGACCATTGCAAGGGCAACGTCCAAAGAATCAGGGTTATTACCTTTTCCGTCTGTGTCATCACCAGTGGGTCGTCGAACACGAATCATCTTGGTTCCACTGTATAAGAAGTGCCGTGCTACCTGTGGAGATACGTTGGAACCTTGCTCAACATTTCCCCGTCGCCCTAAATGATAATATGCATCTTCTGTCATTGGTAGCTTACTTACCGGCACGGATTCTCCAGTTAGCATGCTCTCGTTCACAATGCAATCACCAGACAAGAGCACAGAATCGCATGGGAAAACGGTCAAACTTGGGTCCGATACTTCATAGATGTCTCCTGGTACCAATTCAGATGAAAGAACAGTCTTCCAGAAAGAATTCCTATAGACTCTCACTTCACAAACAAAACGCGACATTTCCCGTAGTCTCCGTAACGTCCTCTTTGTCTCAAACAACGTGTTTGCAACAGAAACAACTGAGATAAAGAATATACAGCTCGCATAGTAGTAGTATTCATCGAAAGCCCAGAGAATGACAGAGAAGACTTGAAAGACGTAAAATGGATGCAATACTTCATCAACAAGAAGCTGAAGCGAAGTTTTTTCATTCACATCAATCATATTCTCTCCGAAAACCAACTGTCTTTCCTCATGAATATCAGAGCTTAACCCTTCGAAAACAACATCAGGATCGTCCCAATTACGATCAACCCAGTCAAGGTTCGTCATAAAGATATCCTCTCCTGGGTGGTAAATAAACTTCATGTAGCGGTATTCCACCCATCTCAATGCAGGCATTGCTGGGTCCGGGTCCATAAACATCCCTTCATCTTCCTCCTCCTCTTCGTCGGAGTTGCTTTCCCTAGGCTTATTCCGAGTGGACGACGAACTCGATGAAGGAAAGTCTTCTTGTGAAAACGGACTTTCTCCGTCGTGCTCTGTTTCTTCCTTTTCATAGTCCGATGCAAAAACTGTAGAAATAGACTGATTATATCTTATAGATTTGATGTCTTCGATCGATAGTTCTCCCCATTGATTCTCGATCACTACCCAGTCGCATTGGCCCAGTGGACACGGAGTACCAATACATGCGACTCTTAGCCGGGGGAGCCATCTCAAAACCAAGTATGCCATACCAAAAGTGGAAACGCAGAGGAGGGTGTAAAGTAATGTTCGCAAATAGCTTGACTTGTATCCGGCAAACACGATAAGCAGGTCTTCCTCAGAAATATAAAACCTCTGCTGCAGCCTTGCGGATGGGTACGTGAAGTTGTAGTGAGCAAAAGGATCATACTCCGATTGCTTGGATGGATCCATTCCTAATAAGGGCTCCTCGGATGACACATCGTCAAAGACAGACGAGCGTCGCCGCCAGTGACTTGGCCGCTGAGGCTCTTCCGTAAACGGGTAATTGGCGTCGTCTTCTCGCAAGCCACGCTGTCCATGATCAATGGATGGTCGGTGCGATGTTTCAAAGCTATATCTGCCACGGTGCTGATGAGGGGTTGGGTAGATCGGCTCATCTTCTACCCCAGACTCTTCGTTTTCCCTCCAATAAACCTCGTATTCCACGGGATCTACTTCATTTCTCACTGTGCTCACGCCCTCCGCCTGTTCGACCTCATCTTGAGTGAAGAATCGAAAGCTGAAACTTGACCGAGATTCTGACCTTGGTCTGCCAAAGCCTTGGAAATGTTCGTTATGGTCATCAATTGATGCACGGGTCGCCATTGAACTGGTACGCTCAGTCCCGTAATTTATTCCTCCTGTTGAATCAACGCTCTCCCGTCTGAAATTTTCATTGGACATGACAGAATTTGATCTCGACCGTGCTGGATATCTTCGATGGTGTAGAGTCGAATAGGACGAGGGGATCGACTCATACATCGGTCCAGAGAAAAGCTGGTCGTTTGCAGATTCCGCATAGTGTTCATAATAATAATCATCTCGCGCAGTCGACGGAGGTCTCGACCCATCGTCTGGTTGATCGTTGGTCGCCATCTGGTTATCTAGTTAAGGTGGGAGCATACCTGTACATTACAGTTAGTTACCCTTGTTCCGGTAACTTTAATAACAACTTACGTAACAAATCAACGAATCTAATCACGGTAGTCTTTGTCCTCTCTTTTAATTCCTAATATCACCACCGCTTTAAACAATTTTCGTATCATATCGGGTCCCACCGGACTCACTCCACTCTCTGACCCTTGCCCTGCCCTGGGTATGGGTTACCGGGTGTCCCGTTTTTGTTAAAGACGGTGGTTACCCCTTTTCTCATGATGTCTGTTCAATTCCTTTCTCTGTCTGCTAGAGCTGTTGAATATCTTTTAATACGTAGTGGCTTGGAGGTTTTGCTGTGACATACAAAGAGAGTATATATCTGTATTATTTGGGTATTTGGAGCAGCAAATATCGGCTCTAACTATTGTTTTAAGGCAATTGTTGCCTCGTCATTGCTATTATTAGAGTGGTGCGCCCTGACGCCCGGGTCTAGGCAATCCTTGGGGAAGACCTAATACAGCTTTGTGTGTAAAAACCTCTGGCTAGGCAAGAAGCGGTGATTGTCCTATGTTTCTGTTTGGACAGTGACAACGACCATGGCGATTTAATTGTATTGAAGATAGTTATCAATATGCCGTGTGGAAGAGTGTTGTGTATAAGGGTAGAATAGGTGGATTATATATGTGCGTCATATGTTGCTCACACGTCTCTTGACACACTTCTAAGAGGCCTTCCTTCTGCAAAGCAGACTACAGCATAAAAGCATTGATTTATATGTCTACTTTTAAGAAACAATAGGATTCTCGTAAAGGGGAAACAAACACCCAGCATGGCGCGACCTGCTCGGAATCTCGGCAGAGGCGGTTACTACACCTTTTTGACCCACCAACAGTCTTATGAAATCGGCAGGAACGACTGCGTGGATATCAATAATTTAGATTTCTGAACCAAACCAACTTACCTGTCCAAATGCTCTCCTTAATCACTCTACTTCTATAATAACATTCTAAACCCAAGCACACGCAAATTGATCTAATTGAACATGGCTAATGACACAAGTGTCAATCGGCCATATGTCAGTTACCCTGTTTCCCGATGTGGTATTTGGTAAGGTAACCGACGTCACTACGACAGCTAAGGGTATTAGCACACACCAGGCAAACTGGCTAGAGAATAACTGAGAAGATGGGTTTCATCACATAGCTAATGGCAAAGCGGAGAGAAGAAAAAAAAAAAAAAAAAAAAAAAAAAGGGAAAACGGAAATATACCGGTGGTTCTGGTGGATCAACCGGAACAGGGTACGGCTATCATCATAATCAGCCACAGATGAAAGAAAAGAAAATATATATATATATACATATACATCTATTCGTACGCGACTATACATTAACTACACTTCAAGCTAAAAGGGTCGCAGAACGTAGAACCAGGTAACCAGCACGGTGTTCAAAAACCTCGGAACCAACATAGAACTCAAAATGCTGCGGTGGCATTGGATCGACGCCATTGTGCAGAAGGTTTCAGGTGAACACCTGAGAAGTGCTAAGAAAGCATATGGCTATTGAGCAAGGCCACAACAAATAACAAACAAACGGACACATAAAAGTAAACCCACCCTAACAGATTAAAGAGCTTCGATTTGCGAGAAATAAGACAGTCGTACAGTGAGGGGCACAAGAGCTGTCCCGAGGCCACAGCTGTAGGTAACGTGGAACCCGAAACAGCATGGTGCATATTCCAACAGTCGTGTCGTTTTCGCACAAGGTTAAAATGCTAATAGGCAAAGAATGACCATGACCTATATAAAAAATTACTAATTGCTCGCTGGTAGAATCCGATAAAAGTAGCAAAACGAGGGTGACAGCTACTCCAGATAGTGGGGCAATGTTCACAAATGTGGGCAATGAGAAGCTCGGAACATGTCTGTACAGAATAATAACCGCTGCAGCAAAAAGAATTTCTTTTGCAATCACAACGGTTAAAATCCTCACTAGTGCTTACTGGGGTCGGATCATAGCAAAGAAAACAGAGATTGGACCAAAAATCCCCCCAAAACAAACAAACAAAATAACATCTGTATAAAGATTTATGCGCTCGGG
Organism: Blastobotrys persicus; assembly: GCA_030585065.1. Classification (NCBI taxonomy): domain Eukaryota; kingdom Fungi; phylum Ascomycota; class Dipodascomycetes; order Dipodascales; family Trichomonascaceae; genus Blastobotrys; species Blastobotrys persicus. The sequence continues at coordinate 44,778 of JAJMBO010000053.1, forward strand.
CGTCTTGAGGACCTCTTAAAAAGCACACCCCCCAACTGGTGGGCTTGTAAGCTGGTCACCCGGTTGGCAGAGATATGCCGAATTACCTTAAACGGAAAAGGCGAACCAAGGAAGCAAGAAAAACAAAAGTTTTTATATCACTCCTTACGTATATAAAAAGGTCCTTTATCCCGTCCCTTTTCCCTGAGCATGCAGTCATAATTTTTTTTTTTTTTTTTCTTTTCTCGTCCGATGATATAATTTCGATATCGCACCCCTTTTTGGCAAGTTATGAGCAGTGGGCTGGATGCCGGTTGTCAGACATTCGGACTATTATTTATAAAGCCGTTCCCCATCTGATCTGGCATGGTCTTGCATTGCTTTTATGAATTAGCTCTCGTCCACATTTTCTTTAGTTCTTTTATATTTCTAACAGAGCTCTGGTTCCCGTACTAACCTGAGCCGCGCAAGATGATTGGTTGGATTTTTTTTTTTCTCCCAAACAATGACCGTAGCCACAACGCTTGCACCCCTCTTTTACCTCCGCTTGTTTAATCGCCCTAGTCTGTGCCAACACGCCCACGCAGCATCATAGGGGTTGATTGCATTTATTTTGTTCGAACACCGAGTGCATTATAGAGGATTTTATTCTACTCTATTAGAGGTCCTCGAGGGTTTTTGACATTACATTTTTCTTTATTCACGCGTCGAGGAGAAAATGAATGTTAATTCCTTTCCTCAGAACAATCCGCAGCAAATGCTGGGGAACGAGGAATTATCTATTCCTCTTCCTCAAAGTCGCGAGGAGTTATCGAGGCTTTATACAGTAAGTTTTGTCTGACGTGGGGCTCATGACGCGTGTGCTAATCTAACTACTTTTTTTTTTTTTTTTTTAGCGTTGGCAAGAACTGAAAGCCCAGTCAACTGAAAATGGTGGTACTCCGAGCGAAGAGCTGATCGAGGTATCCAAGGTGCTTCGGGCCTTTTCGCGCCAGCAGGAATTAATTCGTCAACAGCGCCAGCAACAACAGCAACAGCCACAACAATCACAACCCCCGCAGCCTCCACAGGCCAGTCCAAGTCTTCAGCATCTTCAACAGCAGCAGCCGGGTTTTAGTCCTGGTAATGCCACTCCAAACTCAATGAATGGTATGTCTGAACCGTTGTTGAAACGACCGCAAAGCTAACTGTTATAGGGTCCAATAATCCCGCCATGTACATGCAGCGACCACCGCAGCTGCCGCATAACCACCACCAACAGCAGCAGCAGCAGCCACAAATGTCCCGCCAGCAGCATAATTTCCAAGCGCCACAACAACACACACCCACGTCTGGGTCACCCGAAGCCAATGCAGCACCCTCTCCATTTACACCCGAACAAATTGCAATGTTCAAAAACCAGGTCCTTGCGTTCAAGTCTTTAACCAAAAACACTCCCGTCCCTCCAGCAGTACTCAATGCGCTGTTTAACCAGCAACATTCGTCTCCCCAGCTTGGTCATAGCTCTCCACAACAAAACTCTCCGCTGTTAAGAAACCGCCAGAATTCAAGGACACCATCCGTATCTTCACCCATGGTTAATCAGCTGGCTGGCGACCAAGTTCCAGAAACTCCGTTTCAAAAGCTCGGTGTCTCAGACTATGTAGATCCGCTGTCATACCTATCCACCTCAGTGCCGTTTGAACAATTTTCTAAGCGTCAACAGCAGCTATTTATTCCTTCTTTGATGCCAGTAGGCCTAGATCCTGTTGCAATGAAAGAAGAGCGGAATCGACAGATCAACGATATGATGGCTGGTCGCATCAACGAGCTTTCTAATAAACTTGAACAGGGGGGATTGAAAGATGAAGAAAACTTGGATGTTTCAATGGAGTTGAAGGCACTGAAGTTGGTAAATTATAACAAGGCCTTACGAGGTGACTTCCTCGCTCAGGTCTATTACTTCAATTCTGTGGGAATTAACGAGACTAACAGAAATCATTTTGTGAGAATGAGACGTCCCATGTTACAGGACGCTGCTATTACTGAGAAATTTGACATGGATCAACGTCATCACAGAATGATCCGAGAAAATCAAAAGAAAATGGAACATCTAAATACATTATGCAAGCATGCTGAGGCCATCTCTGCTGACGGAAGGGCCAAGCGCGGAAAACAGCTGAAATTAGGCAAGGCAATTACTAACTATCATGCGTTTATTGAAAAGGAAGAACAAAAACGAGTCGAAAGAACTGCAAAGCAACGTTTGCAAGCGCTTAAGGCAAACGACGAGGAGGCTTATATCAAGTTACTTGATCAGACCAAAGATACTCGAATTACTCATTTGCTTAAGCAGACCAATACGTTTTTGGATTCTTTGGCTGAAGCTGTCAAGACACAGCAAAAGGAGACAAAAGCAATGGTTAGTGATGCTCCAGAGGGTGTTTTGCCTGATGATGATGAGGGCGATGACAATGAATCTGATTCTCGTGAAAAGGTTGATTACTATGCAGTAGCCCACAGAATCAAGGAAGAAATAAAGCAGCAGCCTTCGATTCTTGTTGGAGGAGAGTTGAAGGAGTATCAGCTGAAAGGCTTGCAATGGATGGTATCGCTATACAATAACAATTTGAACGGTATTTTAGCCGACGAGATGGGTCTCGGAAAAACTATTCAGACCATTTCATTAATCACCTATCTTATTGAAACGAAGAAAATAGCCGGCCCATATTTGGTTATTGTTCCACTGTCGACATTGACCAATTGGAACCTGGAATTTGAAAAATGGGCACCAAGCGTCAAGAAGGTTGTATACAAGGGACCCCCTTTGGCTCGTAAGGCTCAACAAGCCACAATCAGAGGGGGGGATTTCCAAGTGTTGTTGACAACATATGAGTATATCATCAAGGATCGTCCATTACTGTCCCGTATAAGATGGGTGCACATGATTATTGATGAAGGCCATAGAATGAAAAACTCTCAGTCCAAATTGTCATCTACCCTAACAACCTATTACACCTCCAAGTATCGACTTATCTTGACAGGTACACCGTTGCAGAACAATTTGCCAGAACTGTGGGCTCTGTTGAACTTTGTGTTGCCCAAGATCTTCAATTCGGTAAAGTCATTTGATGAATGGTTTAATACACCTTTCGCCAATACTGGTTCACAGGATAAGATGGATTTAAGCGAAGAAGAGACACTGCTGATTATTCGACGTTTGCACAAGGTTCTTCGTCCATTCTTATTGCGTCGTCTGAAGAAGGATGTCGAAAAGGACCTCCCTGACAAGGTTGAACGTGTGATAAAATGCAAGATGAGTTCCTTGCAGGCAAAGCTTTACCAGCAAATGGTCAAGCACCGAGTCCTTTTTTTGGGTGAAAATGCTCAGGGAGCCACCGCAGGAGGTCTGAAAGGTCTGAACAACCAAATTATGCAGCTTCGTAAGATATGCAACCATCCTTATGTTTTTGAAGAGGTGGAGAACTTGGTGAATCCGAATAGGGTAACCAATGATGATTTATGGCGAACTGCAGGCAAGTTTGAATTGTTAGATCGAATCCTTCCCAAATTTAAAGCTTCTGGACACAGAGTATTGATCTTTTTCCAAATGACTCAAATTATGGATATCATGGAAGATTTTCTACGACTCAGAGGACTTGGTTATCTACGTTTGGATGGTGGCACTAAAGCTGAAGAGAGGTCTGAGCTGTTGAAGTTGTTCAATGCGCCCGACTCACCTTATTTTGCATTCTTGTTATCGACGAGAGCAGGTGGTTTGGGATTAAACCTGCAAAGTGCTGATACTGTTATCATTTATGATACTGACTGGAATCCACATCAAGATTTACAAGCTCAGGATCGTGCACACCGTATTGGCCAAACCAATGAGGTTAGAATCTTGAGATTGATTACAGAGAACTCTGTTGAAGAGAACATTCTCGAGCGAGCTCATAAGAAGCTTGATATAGATGGCAAGGTCATTCAGGCTGGTAAATTTGACAACAAATCCACGTCGGAAGAACAGGAAGCATTCTTGAGATCACTTTTGGAACAGGAAGAGGCCAAAAGAAGTCAGAAGGATGACGATGACGATGATCTTGATGATGATGAATTGAATGAAATCTTAGCACGTAACGATGAAGAAAAGATGACGTTCCAAGCCATTGATCGGGAAAGAATTGCGAATGAACAGTATCCAAGACGATTATTCACGGAGGAAGAACTTCCTGAAGTCTATAAGAGGGATATTACAGAGCATCTCAAACCGGAACCTGTTGGACATTACGGAAGAGGAGCTCGAGAAAGGAAAGTCACCCATTATGATGACGGGCTTACTGAGGAACAATGGCTGGAGGCCGTTGATAATGATGATGACACCCTTGAAGAGGCTATTGCTCGAAAACGAGCGCGTATTTCTAAAAGGAAGAGCAATAAACTCAAGAAGGAGCTCGGAACTCCTGGGTCGCCAAATTCTGTGTCTGATACAGGGTCGCCGTCTACGCCAGGGGGACTCAATTCTCCACAAATGTCTAGTGGAGGTGTGAAACGCAAACGCAGTCGCAAGACGAGAGCAGAAATTGAAGCTGCTACACAAGCGGCCGCAGCGTCTCAAACAAGGCCAGAAGATGTTGTTCTTCAACCTCTTCCACCAAGGAAGAAAGCAAAGGGCCGACCTCCAAAAATCAAAGAAACTTTATCTCCTGGGGCACGACGAGACTTGAATCTTAAAATGCAAGTGCTATATGATCATTTGCTTACAGTTCAAGATGAAAACGGCCGCAACCGCATTGATTTGTTCTTGGAACTGCCATCTAAGCGCATTTACCCGGATTATTATGTTTTGATCCAAAACCCAGTTGCTTGTGATGTTATTTCCAAACGTATGAACAACTGTACTTATCAACGGTTGGGCGAATTTTTGGCGGACTTCAAGCTCATGTTTGATAATGCTAGGCTCTACAATGAAGAAGGGTCTATTGTGTATGAGGATGCGAACGAGCTTGAAAAGGAGTTCAATAGGAAGCTTCAGGAAATAGTTCCAGGAATAGAGATTGGACCAGATGGCTCTGTTCAGAAGAGTGACGAGCAAAATGTTGGACAAGAGCTGCCTCCGCAAGCACAACAGGGGCAACAGCCACCAATAGATTCGAATGGGATTTCTCAAGTTAACCCTATTGGAGCGCCAACGGGTGATCATATGCGCAATGAAAATCAAGGCCATGCTCCTGAACAGCAAGAGACTAATGTTCAAATGAATGATGCCAACCACCACATGGTACAGAACGACGGGAATGCGTTAGTGCTGAATCCAGATGATACCGGTCTACCGGACGCGGATGACAACTTAGACCTCCACTCCGGTAGGTTTGAAGATGAATTTGCAACGAGTTTTAACACCAGTCATGGGATGATTGATTTTTAGACTAAAATAAATGCATATATTTAATATATAACATTTTTAGAAAGATTTAGAGTGTCCATGAGACAGTTTAGTAATACTACTACAGAGAAGCACAAGGATAGGACTACAGCTCCACTATCCTTAATCCATCAGCGTTTGTAGATCAGCAAACCACTCAGCAGTAAATTGATCAATAGCTGTTGGCTCGGAAAGAAGTATTTCGTTATAATAAGGCGAATTGAAGTTTGTGCCGGGAGTCAAAACTGAATTTTGAGGGGGTGAGGAATAGTTCGGAGCTGGAGTTTCCTGACTGACAGTAGCCGGCTTTTGTTGTGGAGGGCCCATTGTGGGCAGGCCAGCGGATTGGTTGTACGTGGTTGTTTCTACCGATATATCTTTGTTCATGACCGGCTCCGGCATCGGACTTGGCGGCTTCTGGACCACTGGGTGCTTTGATTCCTTCTGTAAGACACCATCCGGGAGGTAGGGTACTGGAGGATCTGCAGGGTCCGCAGAGTTTGTTTGCATCTTCGAATAACGATCCTTTAGCATTTGACACCAGATTCCCACAGAGTACCAATAGTCTTTCATCTGTATCAGTAATTTGAGGTTATTTGTTAGATTCTTTCGGGCCGTCTCAGCCGTAATTTGTGACGATGAAAAAGAGTTTGACACATGGACGGCAGATACAGTGAGCACCGCATATCCAACAAATGGTGCGACCGTGACTTCATCTTCTGAATTTAGGATATCATTGACAATATTTGACAGTGTGTTTGCCGCTTCAGTAGCTTTGTCAAATTCCTTTGCTGACGTGTTCAAGACACACCGGGCAGCTTGAAGTTCAGCATGTAAATGGATGTACTGACCCTGAACGTTATAGCTGCGCAACTCTTGTAATCGATTGGGGGAATAATGGTATTTCTCCGGAAGGAAGGAAAAAAAGGAATCTAAACGCTGCTGCAGACATGTGTGGATTTCTGGATTTTGAGACTTTGTGGAGTCAAGAACATACTTGTTCACATCACACCATAGCATTACAGCTAGGATGTGGTACGCAAAGAGGCCCAATGTAGGAGGAGGGGTTCCTCCAGAGCCGAGGAGTTCTAGCGTAGTTGTTTCCACAGGAACATTGTTATCAAAGTCATTTGTTGTACACGGAAGCGGCAGGTTGGAGAAGTTTGAGTAAAGAAACTGCAGCGACCAAGACGGAGAACCATGGGCCAGTCTATCTAACACCATCAACGACCAAAAGGTTCTTCTGCGAATCTCCGACTCCAGCCACGTCTCCTTTTCCACGTAATGGCTATCATCGTTAATATAGAGGTTGTGAGCGGCGCGAGTAGCTAAAGAGATATAAATCATAGTTTTGCCGGACTTGGCGCAGAAGAAGTCATTCTGAATGAGACAAATCAGAGCTTGGACGGTTTCCAACGTTGGGGTTTCATGAAACACTTGAGAGGAAATAGTTTTTCGGGCATTTTTCAGGTATTGTTCGGATAAGGTATGCCGAGGACCGGAGCATCCTTGGAGCACTTTCGGATGGCGAGAATACCGAGCAGCTAGTCCACAAATGGCGTACACCAGGCACGGGTTTACTTTATTTTGACGGATTCGAGGAATAAAAGTCGGCTTATGCAGGAATGAGTAAGTCTGGTTGTGAACATGAGTGAAATAAAGCTCGACGAGATGCAAGACGATTTCCATCGGGGGAAGTGGGAGGCTTTTGGAGGATGCGTTAGGCGTGCGAGCAGAGTCCCCGCCTGTAGGGATCCTGACTGGAGGCTCGATCTGGGTGAACATGTCAGTTACTGTTGCCGGCGGGTTGAGGGGTGCTGCCGTGGGGCCAGAGGTCGGGGGAACTGAAAAATCCACATACTTCTCCAAAGACTTCAACCGTCGATTCATCATCTCTTGATAGCCAAACCGAGAGCCTCGATTTCTGATCGGAGGATAGTCACAGGGTATGTTCTGCCGTAGACAGTTGGAACATGCAGGTCTATCGGCTGAACACTTGATTTTCTTCTTGCGACAGCCAGAACATGCAACTACGAGCTTCTTTTTGGACGGGTTGGCTGTCGAATCATCAGCACTATCAGCATTCGACCGTTTCAGCGCAGCGCGATATTGCATCTCCATTTTGTGCTGTTCTTTCCTGTAACGACGGAGAGTGCTGATGACGGTGGGAGTGAGGGCGGGAAGAGAGACACGAGAATTACGTCGGGTGGTGCCGTTACCCCGGAAATTCCAAATGAATAAGCGCGCGCAATGAGACATGGGCGAGGCACGCCAATTAAACCCCATCAACAACGCCATGCTCCCCGCGCAATGATTGATTTACAGTGTTTATGAGCGAATTAATTCCTACTACAAACTGCCGCCCTCCTTCTCAGTTTGTTTGATCTGTAGAGGAGGTTTGGTAAATGTTTTCGAGTTCTTTATTAAATTGAAGCTTGTTTGTATAATTAGATACCACGACCGACCTCTTCCTCGTAGAAATCGTCTAATATGTCAGGTTTAAATGGCCAGGCTTCGAATACAGCAGCAATATCCTTGAACTGTTGGAGAGTCAGGTCGCGAGGAGGGGTGTCGACGATTGCTGGATCTAGGGACGGCAACAAGTCGTCGTAGGCACCTGCGCCCAAGAGGTTGATGGCTTCCCTCAGCGGCTTGTTGCGTAGTACGAAGAGCATTTTGATGATATACTCGAACGAGTCCAGATTTTCGGGCGGTTGTTCGAACGGGTCTAATTGTATCAGTACGGGAGAGTCGCCTTTGGAGGGATAGTAATCGGCCTTGCTGGATGCGGTTAGTAGCGGTTGGTGTTTTTCCAGGCCATGATCCTTTTCGGTGCGTAATAGTAGACTGATGTCTGTGCTGGCTTCAGTTTGCACCGAGACTCGCGAACGATAAGTGTCGCCTACATTAAAGAGCAGTTTCATAGCCGTTGACGGCTTGACCCATAGTAAGCAACGCACGCGGCCATAGCGTTGTAGCCAGGATTGGTTTGTGATGCAGTTGAGATATTGCGTACATAGCTGCTCGCCTTGGATTGAAGATAGGTTCGCAGTGAACAATAGATGAGGGTTAATGCCGTTCTCCCTGGGATAAAATATGGGTTCGTAAAGCTTGTGATCCTCGAGTTCAAGAAACGACCTCCATCGAAAGGGATCTGAAGAAACCACCTTCAACCCATTTGCCGGTCCTTGAAGCTTTTCGAGATAACTGTTATATTGCAAATGAGGCTCCATCATGACATGGCATTTTGGCTTGATCTCATTGTGTAATGCAGTTGACCATGTTCCAATGCCTTAAACGGGGAATTAGTAAGAATGTCAAGACCGTGCCATCGAGGACTTACCTGGATATGCATCTATTATTGTGACGTTTTTGTTGTAAAAGTCCGGAAGTTTTTGTTTTCGAATTATATTAACTTTTGGCCCCGGTTAGTTGTTTGTCTACCAAGAGAAAAAAAACCGCACATACCACATGAATCGTAGTTTATAAAGTTCTTCCAGCCATAAGTCCGTTTAATTGACCCCTTCCAGGGTATCGAATTTATTGCCGACATTAGTGAGCTTTTTTTTTTTTTTTTTTTGTTTCTTCTTTTTAGTCCCAAAGGCGCGAAAGCTTTACGGTTTATGTTTTATTACTTATATCATGAAACTTATAGAAGAATGCATTGGGGTGTTAAATAGTTTTAGTTGCTAGAACCATGTTCACTGACCATGAAAAGGGTATGTTAGTTTTGGGGCCAAACTCCTGCTCGAGGATTTGATACTCGCGCTTGAATTGCTGGCCAAAGTTGATCTGGTTCGCGGGGAACAACGAGTTGATGAAACCAACGAACCAGTCGAGGGGCTTTTTGATGCTTAGAAAGTCATTGCGGTAGATATGGGTGATGCGATCGACATCGGAGATGGTTAGATCAAGGTGCACTTGTGTTGGATATGCGCCAGCCACGTTGATGAAGTTCTCATTACTGTAGTTTACGCGAACCCGGTTGACTCCAATCTTGAAGTAGTCTCTGGGGATTCTGACCTTGTCGAGACCCGAGTTCATGTTTTGGATCACCTTATCCAGCTTTTCCGAGTACGGCAGCAGCTGGTTGTATTTGAAGAAGATCTGGTTGATTGTTTCTGTTGCAACGTCGCTTCCGGGAACATAAGGTTTGGCGAATATCCACATGGCCAGCGTGCCGTTTGGCTTTAATATTCGTCCAATCTGATCAAAAACTTCCGGCTCGAACCAATGTGCCGCCTCGCCCACTGTAACAAGATCATGACTTTCATCTGGTATTACTTTTAGCTTTTCCACTAATATGCTTTCTTGCTCCTCGTTCCAGCCATCTAAAAAGGGATCCAAGGTTACCACTGTTTTGAACTTTTTCGATAGCTCTTGGGTCGCCTTGCTGGACTCAGGGGATACGTCTAATGCCCGCGACCATCCGCCCTGGTGATGTTCGTAGATCTCTCGATAGATGTGTGGTGTGGACGGGAGATAGCAGCCCCTCGAATCGTCGTCTTTCGTGTACATTAGTACCATCTCATTTTACATGGGTCTAGGCAGCGTCTATATAAGTGAAGAATGTGCTACCAGTAACCTTTGCTTTTGGGTTGGTGGGGGGCCCAACGACTATATATATATGTATATTTTTTTTTTTTTTTTTTTTTTCTGCCTTCCCCCTAGGCGCGGGCCAATTAGTTCACTTGTTATTATATCTGTCACAGATACGCCAATCTTCACCGGCTGCATCTACGCTATACAGATTATCGGGGGGCTAGCTTATTAGTCCCATTGCTTAGAGTTAGTGACATGCATTAGTTCCAACACACCCTTTAACTTGACAACGCACAGTCAATGTATTCCTCTCTTCAGCACCAAATAAAGTGCAATAAGTAATTGTCAAAGGGACAATCCCTGCAACACAATCCACTACACTCTATAGTGGCCCCACCCATTTCCCCCCTCACTACTTTTGCTCTCAGGCTTTCCGTCGTATTCATGCAGTCCAAAAAAGCTGCTGCACTGCACATCGCGCTGGTCCATTGACGGTCGCTCAACGTTTTCGTACAAAGCTGTTCTCTAACGACGTTCCTCTACACCACTTCTCCGAGGGATTGGATTGATCTACGTATGCGTCTCATTGCTCTAGAAATGGTCTCGACTTTTTTTTTTTTTTTTGCTTTTTGTGTTTCCCATCATAACGTTAGTTTCGGGCCGTTCGGCGTCGATCGATCCTAGAAGTCTTCCCGATACGCAAAAAACCTAGGGAAACGCTAATAATGACCAGTTATAAGCGGGAAAAATAATATGTCGAGCAAATGAAAATATAATAAAAACTTGTTCATCAGAGAAGAATCTGATCGGTCCTGCTGCAGGGAGTCTCAGTCCCAAGTAATCAACTGTGCGGCTGGGTTTCACCTCAAACACGCTACTCCATAATGAGCTCGTCGTTGCCAGAGGCTTTGTGTGATATCTTTGATACAAAGGTAAGGGAACTCGATCGTCGCCATAGGCAATTTAGCCGGGAACGTGACCGACTTTATAATCTAGCCAACTCAAAGGGCTCGGTGGCTGAAAAATTGGATGAGCTTGTCCGAGGGGCCGCTCGTTTGAAGGGGTTTCCCAACGATGCTGAGCAACCAAAATCAGCAGAAGGGAGCGGGATTGATCAATATTCATCTCGATCCAGTCATGTGAATGCACGCAAATATGCATTGCAGTATAAATATGATCATTCGTTTTCTGATGAAATGGCCCAAAGGCTTGCCGACGACCTGACTGCGGAAATCGACATAATCCACAACAAGAACCAACATGCCTTGTTCTTTAGCCAGCTATTGCGCGAATGGCTTACTGAGGTAAGGCAGGACGGAAACGAAGATCGCGGCGAGTCCAACGAACCCCAAGGAAGGAAGGAGATGTACGAACAGAGGCAGATTTGGGAATCAATTGTATTCAACGACCCTCAAGTCAATGTGGAGGCAATTGATGAATATCTGCACAGATTATTTATCGAGTCTTCGACAGTGTCTGCAAGAGCAATTGAAGACGTCCGCGAACGACTAGAAAAATACGGCAACAAGTTTTGTCAAAACGAAAAGTTTGACAGTCGCTCGTTGCAAGTTACTGGCAACGCATTGCTAAAGAGTGGTCAGCTTTCCGAAGAGAAGAAAAACACTCTTGCCGATTTGCTGAATCACAGCGACATCTCGCAAGAGGTCTGTGATGTTTTGAACATGAGACTGGCTAAATTTGAACACTGGCAGTGGTCTCATGACGCCATACCCTTGGAAATGCGCCGTCAGCTTAATGGCAAGTATCGCGTATATATGGATTCCGACCTCTTGGATGCATTATTAGTAGAATTTGTCGGAAGAAAATGGAGTGTTGCTTTTAGAAGTGAAGTTAGAACTTTTTTTAGAACAGGCGATTGGTTGACTAAGCAAGGAAACCGACTTTCTAACACAGACTCTGTCAGACGTGAGCATTACTTGCACGAAGAGCGAGCAGCTGTTCATCCAAAATCCATCGCCGCCCGTCGAAAAGACCTGTATGCCATCGACTACTTCATGCAAATGCTCCCTGAATCGTTTCTTGACCTGACCGACCATTACAACGAAGAAGAAAACTATCAAAAATGCGATGAGCCTGTTGAATATGACGAAAAACTTGAGAAAAAGAACCAGCCTCATAATACAATAATCCATTTAATGCTGACCGAGGCAATCATAAACACCACAATCCACGATGAATTCTCCGTCGTGAGATCTGACTTCAAGTGGTTTGGTCCTTCTTTGCCCCATGCAACAATCAAAACTGTCTTGAAATTCTTTGGCATTCCTGAAGGCTGGTTAAACTTTTTCATGAGATTCCTTCAAGTGCCCGTGGTCTTTCCAGACGACGGTGCAGACGCCAAAATTAGAACAAGGCAGTGTGGTGTGCCAATGAATCATGCTCTGAGCGACCTTTTTGGTGAGTCCATATTGTTTTGTTTGGACTATTCCGTTGTTCAGTATGCTGATGGTACTCTTCTGTACCGTTTACATGATGACTTTTGGATTTGGGGTACAAATTCAGACGTTGTTTCTTCTTGGAATACTGTCTTGAAATTTGTCACCGTGTTCGGTTTGGCAATCAATGAGGACAAAACTGGCAGCGCTCAGGTCGGTTCTAATCCAAAAGATGCAGATTCAAATATAAGCAACCTCCCTCAGGGTGATATCAAATGGGGCATGCTGAAATTTGATCCAGCACAATGTCGGTTTACAATCAACCAATCAATTGTTGATGAACACATTGAAGAACTAAAGTTGCAACTTGGCTCGTGTAACTCACTATTGTCTTGGATCAAAGCTTACAACAGCTACATGGCATTTTTCTTGAGGAACTGTGGACAACCTGCAGTATGTTTTGAAGAGCACCACATTGATTTGGTACTTGAAACTATTTCCAAAGTGGAGAAGGCCCTTTTCCCAGAATTCGGAAGTGCTGTCTCATATCTTCAGCATGTCATTAACAACAAATTTAATGTCTCCAAATTGCCGGAAGGATTTTTTTATTTTGAATTCCGCGACGGCGGTGTAGAGCTATTGAACCCATACATCAACCTTCTGACAATGAAAGAAGGTATAGATAAACCTGTGAAGGAGTTAATTGACGATGTGCTGTCCAAAGAGAGAGCTGAATATCAACGATTAAAACAACAGTACGAAGATAAAGGGGGGAGACACCTTGATCGAAGCGATATTATCGACGTTGATGAGTTTATGCCTTTCAACGAATTCACGCGGTTTAGGGAACAGAAGTCTGTACCATTTGGGCACCTCTACAACCAGTTGATGGCTTCACCACAACAACAAAGTGTGTGGACAACTCCGAAGGCGTTTGAGTTGATCAGCAATGTAAACGACCCCTATTGGCGTTGGATATATGAGCTATACTCTCCTACAGTTGAAGAAAAGTTTGGCTGCTCGAGCATGCTGCAGGAAGGCTCAGCTTCCCTAGGCGTGCTGAAATTCTTCAATTCAGGTAAAGTCAAGTGGAAAGCTTGACTATGTAGCAAATTTAGGTCTAGGATATATGGGTTTCTAATAAACTGACCTAGTAGTAAAAGCTGTGTAATGATAGTTGGCGAAAACGAAGGGATGCGTGGTCTGGCGATGTGGGACAAAACGTAGTTCAAACCCAACGCCACAAAAGTGACTTTTCGCGACTATGATCAAGCTCAAATTAAACCCAGAGGATAAAAATAAGGATGGAGACGGCAGAGGGCCGTCTCCTTCGAAGAAAAAGGAGAAGAAAAAGAGATCGAGTGGTGTACCAAAGATCTCGTTAAATCTGAACCAAAATCCGAAGCCGGTACCACGAATAAGAGTAAAAGCTGGTAGACAGCCTGGAGATGGCTATGACTCGGAGGCACCAGATAGAGAGGAGGATCCGATGATACAAGAAGCCATAGTATTGAGAATGGTTCCAGGAGAGCATCTAGACTACCTACGGGAGGCATGTGATCAAGGCGATCTAACAGGTGTGAATATCAAGTTTAAAGATGGACGCAACGCAGTAGTCAGTATACACGGGCAATTGTTTGCGGCAAAGCTGGTAGATCTACCTACAGTTACAGAAGTTCAAAAGACGTTTGACCGAAAGAATATATACAAAGGTGCGGACGTTTGTCAGATGCTCCTGGTGACAGAGCCTATTGAATATGAAGATGAGGTGTTGAGCACTAAGGAAGCACCGCCAACTGTGTACCCACACGGTTTGACACCGCCGTTGAATAACGTACGGAAACGACGATTCAGGAAGCGGATTTCCAACAAAATCATCGAAACTGTAGAGGCCAAGGTGAACGACTTATTCCGGTTGGACGACGAAGCAGAAGAATCCCATTACGAACTGTTAACGCCACAGCAACTGGCTGCTAGTAATGCTGCCGCTGCAACAACTCCATCTTCAAGTGGTGCCCAAGGTGGTAGCAGCGTGGAGCCCACCACACCATATGATATGTTGAGCAGCCAGGCCGCGTCGCCGCAGGTCGAAACTCCTGGCGAAGATGAGCAAGAGGAGGATGAAATGTTGGGAGAGCTCGAAAAGGCGCTTGAGGGAGAGGACGACGATGACGATGAAGAGGACGACGATGACGACGATGATGATGAAAAGAGTGAGGGAGAGGCCGATGGGGACGGCGGAATGGACGAAGAAGAGCTTGAAAAAGCTAAGCATAGTCGTATCATAAAGGAAGAAATTGCTGAGCTTGAAGCCCTGATTGCAGAAAAGGAACGTACGGCTGCAAGCACTGTCAACCAGATTTTGCGTGGTCGCCAACAAGATGTCATCAACAAGTTGAAGGCCGAGCTAGAAATGAAGCGGCGGCAAGATAGCGCAGAAAACAATAAGGAAGAGAACGAAAAGCGCCAGAAGCAGAGAGAAGAGGAGGTTCAACGCCGTGCCCAAGAAGAGGACGACGAAGACGACGAAGACGACGACGACGAGGATGACGACGTTGAAAGCTTGTTTTAATAGCCATCTATTTATTTTAATCTAATGCACGTTCTTACCTTCTCCGAAGCTTGTTCCACAATATAGTCTGTTTTTTTTGTTTTTTTTCTAATAACAATTCTACAGTCTCTCGTGCATGCATGTGTGTGCTGTGGCGATGCTGATAAAATTTTCCCCTGCATGAGCGCATTCCGCGCCAATGTCCCAGCCTGGAAAATACGCGGGAATTCAAGGGGAATTTTAATACGTATCTTACTGCGCCGCGCTGGATTTCTTAAAATAACACACAAAGCGAGGTTTTTTGTTCGTTTGGAAGAATAAGATTTCTCGCCTGAGTCTAACTCCTGCACAAACACAAGCATGCGTCTAGGGGGTTTGCTGAGCACGATCCTACTCTTCGGGATCGGTGTGTTTGCCAATGTTGAGCCCGGCAAAGTAAAGGATACGTCGGCAAGTTCGACGTTGGAAATCACCTGGAAAGATGATGGAGATGACCCGAAGTTGGATGACCTCGACACTTTGGAAATTCTTCTGTGCACTGGTCCTAACGATGACATCTCCTGCTTTGATGCTCCCATTACCGCTTCTGTGAAGCCTAGTGCCAAAAAGTATGCTGCAGATTTGACTCCGTATAAAGCACTAGGAAGCAGTGGACCATATTTCCTACAATTTTCCGCCGTCGATAAAGATGGCCAACAGTCGCTGCTCTATTCTGATAGATTCAAGTTGACGGGCATGACCGGTAGCAAGAAAGCCACTTCTGGTGGTGATACTGAACCTCCAGACGACCAAAAGGTTGCACCAACTGCGGCTGCGACTGGTAGTGCTATTCCATACACAAAGCAAAAGGGCCCTACAAAGACTGCTCCAATGCAGTCTCAGCCAGGTACAAAGGTTGATTTGAAGCGTAAGAGGTCGCGTCTGTGGCCAACCAGCGCTATTGAAAGTTATTACAAGACTCCCAAGAAGAGTCCGAATGCAAAGACCACACTAACACCAGGGTGGAGCTATACGTTCTCTGCTCTGACAAACTATGCAAAGACGCGTGGGAAACCAACCAAATACTACGCCGCTAGCGACTACATCAAGACTGCTAGACAGACCAAGTCTCAAGCCGGTCCTGGAAAGCAGAAGCGTTGGTACAAGGCGATTGAATAAATAATTTAATTCTATTTTGTAGCATTAAGAATTACATTGGTATTCTGGTTCCGCAGGAACGGTCACGCGCCTGGTTTTTAGTGCTCTTATATCTCCCAGATGGACTAAAGGTTCCAAGTACTATTAATATTAAATCTATGTTATAGTAAAAACGATTATCTTCTCTGTGTTTTACCAATACCTCTCTTACCGCTAAAGAGATGCTTGGGCATTGAGGCATATTGATGTCGATCAGCTTCACCTTGTCTGGCAAACTGGTTACGGGATTTCTGATCAGTCTTGGCCAACTTCTGAGCCTTGGACTTGTCCTTACCAACGCCATCATATCTACGGTCCGTTTGGTTTCTTGCCGTCATTCTGCTGGCGTCTCGCTTAGATCCAACGTTTTCCATCACAACATCGGCACCAGAAGACGCCCCGTTTTCGCCCGAGGCTGCAGCCGATCGAGCACGTCCAGTGACAGAGGCAGAGTCAATGCCAATGTCCTCAAGGTGGCTCTCAAATTGACCAAGCGTCCGCTTGGCCTTTGTTCGTGGAACAATTCCGGCTCTGTTTTTAATGTTCTTCTTGCTTCGAGCCGCATTGCGCATCTTCTTTTGCTTTTCACGGATCCATTGAGCCTTGTCGTGAATCTCCAGTTCCTCTTCATTAAGTTCTTCGTCATCAGAATCGTAGAAACCTTCGCGCTCCAAGCGCTCTTCCTCCTCTTCAAGAGCTTGAAGCTTCTGACTGATTTCAGGATCAATAAAGTCATAAACATTTTTACCATCGAGGATCTCTGGAATAACATCATGTTTCCATTCATCGTTATCAAGAAGGTAGGCGGCCTTATAATCTGGCTGGTAAACACCAGCGCCACCATTCTCAGCTTCAATATCCTTTTGTAGCTTCGGTCGGTTAGGATCGTTAGGGTCATATTTTGGCTTGTTCAATGCAGCTTCTGGAATCATTGGGTTTCGTTGAATATCGTCTCTTGGAGTAGGACGAGCAACATTAATCTTGTTGAGAATCTTCTCCATTCTGCTTGTCGACTTGAGCTTCTGCTCAATTCTGGCGGTCAGAAGCTTCTCGCACGCCTTGTTTCTAACTTCCATCACACCTTCAGTGGTCAAACATGAAAGCTGGACAATTTCAACATTGTCGGCAGCTGCGGTCATTTCTTGGATCAATTGCTGCATCTCAGGATCAAGATCCTCAGGTCTCATTTGGTCAATCTTGTTAATTACAACCATGACCGATTTGTTAGCAAAAAGAGGTTTGATAGAATGGAAAAGTTTAACTTGTTGCTCAATGGAAAATCCACAATTGCCGCTCAAGTCCATGAAGAACAGGACACAGGAACGAATATGGGTAATGGCATAGACAGCTTGAGCCTCAATATTTGTCAACTCGTCAAATGGTCTGTCCAGGACTCCAGGAGTGTCAACAGCTTGGAAACGAAGGTATTTGTAATCGAAATGGCCGACATACAAAGACTGGGTAGTAAATGCATAGTTTTGCACTTCAACGTCGGCACGTGAGATGTTTCTAATGAACGAAGATTTACCGACATTAGGGAATCCACATACCAGCAACGTTCTGGTATTCGGGTCGATGGCCGGGAGACGACCCATATGCTGACGGACCTGTTCAAGGTATACGAGTGCATCCTTCAATTTCTTGACGATGGTGGCCATTCTACCCAAAGCAGCTCGCTTCAGCTGCTTACATTGGAAAAGAGACTGGCCGAACTTCAGTAACCTCACATAGTCTCTTGAAACCTGTTCAATCATGCTCTTAGCTTTCGAAAGAGACGCAAGTGAGACCTTAAAATGATCTTTGTTATACAGAGTGGCCAACAGATCCCTATGAAATGGGTGGATTTCGTTAATATTGGGGAAAGATTCAACGATTTGGCCCAACTTTTCAGAAAACCCATCAGCAGTGTATCGGACTTTCCTCATGTAAAATGCACGAATTCTTGAGATTTTAAATCCTGGACGAATCACCGTAGGTGTCTTCCTTTGCGTCTGGTTTAGAACTACATCCAAAAACTCATTCGCATTAGGAATCACCGGTATGTCCTTCCAAGTAAGTTGCATTATTAGAATATGAGGACAGTTATTCGAGATAAGTTTGAAATTTTTTTTTTTTTTTTTTTTATCAGTCTCACAAAAATTTCGGTCTGATAATCATCGGTGTTCCGTCGCCGGCATCCCTAACCCACTAAGCTATTTCGTGCATGTATGCGCGTCAATTCATCTGCCATACATGAGCACGTACCACAAGCTACGATACCTCGCGTCCAGTATTTCGAGCTTTCCAATGGTAACCATATGATTAGAGCTTTGAGGCGGTATGTATGATATGGTGGTAGGGCCTGTTGCGCTCGGTGGCATGTAACAGTGGGCGGCAGTCGGATCACTGGGTTCCGAAATGTGGAGGGGGGACGCATATATTCTGGTCAATTGCACTATTGCCGGTAAAGAAGAATAAATGCAGCTTTCTTATCCACTTCTAAATAAGGTCGCGATAGTTACTGGGGGATCCCGGGGAATTGGTGCAGCAACGTGTGTGGAATTGGCTTCCCGGGGCGCGAAGATTGCTTTGACATATGTCTCCGCAAGTTCAGCAGCCAAAGCTGAAGAGGTAGCGAAGCAGGTTGAACAAATCCATAAAAAAAGAGACCCCCAGTCCAGTTCCAATGTTGTGGTCATTCAGGCGGACGCGGAATCGTTGGACTCACCCAAGAAAATTGTTGAAGAAACGCTTAAGGCGTTCCAAACAAACACAATTGACATCCTGGTTAATAATGCCGGGATATGCAAGGACCAGTTTCTAGGAGACATCAGTCCAGATGTATATGAAAAAGTGATGAACGTCAATTGCCGCGGAGTCATCTTCCTCACCCAAGCGGTTCTCCCTCATTTCCCCAAACCTAAAGGCGGGAGGATTGTTAATGTGTCGTCTATTTCGGCCACAGAGGGCTTTTTTGGCCAAACCGTCTATGCTGCCTCCAAGGCAGCTATGGACGGATTTACTCGGGTATGGGCGACCGAGCTAGGTCCCAAGTACGGCGTCACTG
The DNA here is from genome assembly GCA_030585065.1 of Blastobotrys persicus. Classification (NCBI taxonomy): domain Eukaryota; kingdom Fungi; phylum Ascomycota; class Dipodascomycetes; order Dipodascales; family Trichomonascaceae; genus Blastobotrys; species Blastobotrys persicus. The sequence continues at coordinate 63,869 of JAJMBO010000053.1, forward strand.
TCAATGGTATTAATCCAGGTCCAGTTGATACTGATATGTTCAATGCCTCCTCGGACGAGTTTGAAAAAATGGTCTTTGAGACCTGTCCCCCTTCAGCGGAAAACAGAAGGGCTCATCCGCAGGACATCGCAGATATTATCGGTTTTTTGGTCGACGAAAAATCTCGCTGGGTTACAGGTGACATAGTCTCTGCTAATGGCGGTGGTATTTATCTGTAATATAGTATTCAATGATCGTCATGTCATCTACGACTCTATCTATACGGATTTTTAAAACTACCTTCAGGGTTAGGGCACGCGATTAGTGGGAGCTAGGGTAGCTGTCGGCCTTTCCTCTAGGGCAAACAGACACACAGATGAGCCTGAACTGGGTCATGGTCAAAGATGGGGCGCCAGTAGAGCTGCCGGATGAGGTTTTCGTGTATCGGAAGCCGCGGATCAGCCTTCACCTGCGTGACCTGTCTACTGGCCAAAACGAGATAAAGTGTGGCGGGGGGCAGCTGTATCTGTCAGCTCAGCGTGTGGTGTACGTGCCTGACGATCGAGTGACGTATCGAGTGCACGGAAGAGGCGACAAGGAAATGCAGTCAGTGGGGATTCCAGTAACCGACATCAATTCTACCAGCGCCAGGATCGTTAGTCCGTGGTTTGGACCCTACAAGTATGAATTTCGCTTCACGCCTACTCCCAATGGTGGTTTTGAGCCATTCAACACACCGTGGTCTATAAGCCTTCAGTTTAAAGACGGAGGAGTCGTTGACTTTGACAAGGCCTTTAATGACATATTCACTTTACCTAAGTACACCGAATAGACCATTTGATGTTGATCCCAACGTTTTGTCCACCTGGTCTGATGATCCTTGCCTAGAAATAAAGACCAAAACATGTTTTTTTCGAACCAGTGTCACAGTGGTATGTGCGTCAAATATTGTAAAATTTGTATGGACGATATTAGAGTAATGAACTGAGCGGCTGCCATGGAAACGGGTGGACGATCGCCATTGCTTAGACATGCATGGAGTAAGCTTAATTTGAGACAAGGGCAATCAATCCTACGGTTATATAAATATATATATATGCAGGAAGGTGGCGGAGAGATCATTACACGTTTATTAATAAATAGGGCTGGATCTAATGATAAATACCGTGGATTTTGCGGTGACGGCGAAGATTAGAAACGACAGAGAAGTGTCTTCCACAGCCCTCAACTTCGCACTTGAAGGGCTTTTCTCCAGTGTGAGAGTATGTGTGGGTCTGCAAGGACGACGGTCGAGTGAACCGCTTGCCGCAGATGGAGCACACGTGCTTCTTCATTGATCGGAGTGAGAGTTTAGAATTAAAAGTGGTCATTAAATGGGAAGGTGGTCCGTTAGAATTCGTAGCAGTGGTTGTTGAGGCGTTAGCTGGATGATGTGGGTTTGGATTTTGTTGCATAGGCGCTGCTCCATGTGGAGGTGGAGGCGGCGGAAACGCTTGTGGAGGGTATGGGTGCTGCACCAACAGCTGCGGTGGTGGCAATGGAGCTACCAGAGAGTGATGGTGTTGTAGCGACGCCATGGATGGATCAGAAGTGCCTGTAGCCGGGGGCTGATTGGAATTGGCCGCGGCTGCAGCTGCTGCGGCTGCCGCCGACGAAGCACTTGGCTGCAGAGGCGGAGGATTAGAATTGGGCTGTGGCAGAATATGTGGTATTATCTGCTGCTGTTGCTGTTGCTGTTGTTGCTCGGACACCAGCGGTAGGCTCATTCTGGTGTGGGGATATTGCTGTGGCTGCTGCTGAGGAGGAGGGGGGAATGAAAACGAAGCCCGTCGTTGAGCCTCGAGGTCAGACACATCGCTATACGAGCGCTGGTTGTAATAATAATTTGGCGCACCGCCCGAAGAACCACCGTGCTGATCATATGTCGCGGGGGACTTGGGCTCGTATTTCATAGGGTAACTTGCTGGTGGCTGATGAGGATGCTGCTGATGCTGCTGGTGGTGAAGCGACTGTTGCTGTGGGGGTGGTTGCTGCTGATGATGACTTTCTGATGGAGCAGCGCCATTGGGCTGCTGTTGATGAGAAGACACTTCCTGAAGGGCCAGCATTTGGAGAACCTGAGATCGGGAAACAGGAGCAATGGAGGATTTATATAAACCACGGGGGAAAAAGAAAAAAAAGGGGACGACTGATTGACCCAGTTTCTTTTTTGTGCATACATTGATATTTTCTGACTGCGATTAACCTAGCGAGTGCCTGTCCGTCCTCGCTTAGGAATTGCTTTTTCCTCGCTCGGTTTCGTTTCTTTTTACCGTGGTTGCTTGCTTTTTTTTTTTTTTTTTTTCTTCTCCACGACCCCCTCGCGTTACTTTTTACTGAACGATCGAGCCGCGCGCGCTCCAATTCCCTCATAGATTTTTGAAGAATCTTGCAGGGAGAAAACGGCCGCTTGGATGCACGATCCACATCTTAGCCGTTAGTTAAATTTTCCCGAGCTTCTTTTGTGCCCGTTGCGCAAAGGCCAATGCACACCGCCAAAACTCTATTCAAGTCCTCTCTGCCGTGCCTTTCCCATTATGTCACTGGAATGCCAGATTAGTCGTGGGTTATGCATGCACGCGCGAAACACGCGTGGGTTTCGCGTGTGCTCGCGCGCTCAACCCGACCCATTTTGGCGCGCATGCCCGCGAGGAAGAAGCATCAACCAGCGACTATGGACTACGAAGAAACGCTGGTGGCCAGCGATGATCTGGGGCAAGAGTACTTTGACCAATGCTACAAGCTAGTGCGACGACTGCGCGGCTTGTACATTGCCTCAGGCATGGGGTGGAGCGCTCGGGGAAAGAAGGAGGAGCTGGCCCAGCCGGGGATGCAGTACGTTATTCTCACTGACGCCAGTGACAAACACAAGGTCATTGGCTTTTGCTCGTATCTCAATGACTATGAGGATCAACTCCACGTTATCTATCTCTATGAGCTGCATATAGCCAAGAGCCACCAGCGACATGGACTAGGCCAGCACCTTTTGAACAAGACAATCGCTGCTGCACGGAACGCCAATGTGGCCTATGTCATGCTCACTGTCTTCCGCCACAATGCCAAAGCCATTGAATTTTATCGCAAGAACGGGTTTGCCTACCACGACGACTGTACGCTCAATTGGTTCCGAATGATTCTTCACATTTAGGCCTTCGGAGGCTTACCAAAAGAGAATACAACAAGAATGAAAGATAGCACTACCTACAAACATCTGAACGCCATACTCGAAGCATATGCCCGGGCGCCAGCATCTACCTCAACCTTATAGTGCTGGATTTACTTGATATACAGGTACTCGCTATCTGACAGTGACGATTAGCGGTAATGTTCAGGAACACCCTTGTATCGGCACGATCGGCGACGCATGTGTGCGCGAGCGCGCCGTACCCCTCCCAATGATGTAAGCAATTAACTTGCATGCATATTTACGACTAATTTCCCTGTTGATCCAATATTTGGCTAGGCGCAGTTCCTACATGGTACATACTACTACAGTCGTCGCCGATCGGTCTACCGGGTAGTAGTCTTCTCTGGTTACTCCTTCTCTACCTTTACACCCCGTGTAACCTTGCACTGAATTGTAATGTAGACCGGCGAGAGATGATTCAGGATTTTCGTCTGATGTTGTTGTTGTTGTTGTTTGTTTCTTTTTTTTTCGCGATCACACTGGAACACACCCCCTCCTGCAATGTTTCTGTTATTACCTCATGACGCCAATCCTTGCCCAAACCGAGTCATGCAACCCCCTCCGGAATGTGTCCTGTTGGTGCGTGCGCCCTATGTCATCCACCCGGATTTTCAGGTCCTGATGGTCTCACCACAGAGATACTCGGCCAATCCCGTCTATCAGAGCATATCTTTTAATAACCCACTGTCCGTGCGCATATCCTTATTTTGTGCCTTGCCTCCAGCTTCTACCGTTTACGTATAAGCAACCCGCCTTAGCCCTTGTTCTTCCCTTTCCCCAACCGGGGGGAAGGAGGGCGGAACCTTTTCGGAGTGCGCACTCCGATACGCCTAGTCTCAGGTCTACCCCCAGCCACACATCTACAGTACCTGAAGATGCTGCTGATCCAGGGCTTGTGCGCTCGATCAGCTCTTCACATGCCAATCCAAGGTCCAAGCTTTGGATCACCAACAAACTTGTTCATACCGATCAACGGTCCTACAGAGCTTGTTTTGACCGGCGGAATGTCATTCGTGCATTTGTTCTTTTCACACGCTGGCCTATTTTCTTTATTTGGTTTCTTTTCCTCCCGCGACCCGGTCTATAATAAATTATGCGATGACGTATCCGTCGCCTTTTTAGCCGGAACTGCCAAAATAGGAAGGTCTTTGGGAAGAAAAAAGAAAAGAGAACGTAAGGCGTAGGCCTTTTGTTTTGTTTTTGTATCAGCGCCCGCGCGGCCACTGCGGAATCAGATCCAGACACACATTTGGTTGGGGAGTGAGAAGCGTTTGACCCTACGAGGCAGTGACAGTTTCTTTCCCCTGGATGTACCGTCGATCATGGTAAATCACAACCCACACACCTTACCACAAGGTGCCACTCCTTGCTGCAGGAACGTCCGCGGTGGTGTGGGGCTTTGGCATTGTTCCAATAAGTAATCAGTTACTACGCACATAGTTATAAGCTCTCAATCAGCGGCTGTGGCGGAGCCCAGTTGGCCGGCGTGAACGGCTTGGATTTGATGTTTTGCACAACCTCGTCTAGCTTAGTCGTGTTTTTGAACGCTGTGTGGTTCCAATACAAATCCTTCATCCAACGGTTAATGTTGGGATAGGCCTCGCGAATAGGCTTCAACGTTTCAGTGTCTTGCGGGAACAAGGTCTGAATAATGTCGTATCGAACGTTGGCCGGATAAGCCCGTACGTCCAACTCAGTCAGCTCGTCGCCCAAAATGTACTTGCGCCCGTCCAACAAGGCATCAAGCTTTTGCAAGTTCTGGGCCAACAGCAGCTTCTTATTTTGCACTTCTTCCTTATTGGTGCCTGTCACAATGGCCAAGGGGATTTTGTTGATGCCGTCGATAATCCATTCGCTTTCGCGAATAATTGTCTCGGCCAAGTGTTTGGGCATCAAGTCCACACTTTCATTTCCGTCAAACTCGCTATTGAACATGCGAATGATGTCCAGCGACTCATTGTTGACGAACCTGTTCGTCTTCTTGTCATACAACGTCGGCACGGTGGCCCGTCGTCCGTAATCCGGCACCTGCTTCTTGTACAAGTCTAGCAGATAAGTGGCGTCTGGATAATCCTTCTTGTCCACATACCACCCTTCCGGACCCATCACCGGGCCAATTTCATACAAGTCTACATATTCCTGCAGTCCCTTCAACTCCCGTGCTATCGTGGCTCCGTGCGCCCATGGACAGCAATGCGACACAAACATCAAGTATCGCCCCTTTTCAGGCGTGAATTCAGCTCCAGCGGCCTTGCTGACTTGGTCTCTAAATCCGTCTGTAGACATGTTATAGTCCCACTTTCTTGCTCCCCCAGTATTTATAACCATCAAAAAGAACTACGAGGGCTCACGTGACCCGGGCAAGGGTTTTGAGCTGGAGGGTCACTTATTTTTTCACTTATGTGTTGTTGTGTCTGGCCGGCTCTGCAAAGGTGCGTCGTGGCAGGAGAGCGAAGATCCAAAAGACGACATGATTCGTAAGCCGCTATCCTACGTAGCGGTCGTGGGCGTGATTGCTCTGGTGTATCTGCTGGTGCTTCCGTTCACACGGGAGACGGTGGTTGCGCCAGTGGCCAGGAACCTTCCGGGGAACCACATCAAGTCGTATCAGATGAACGGGCTGAAAAGTACATCTAGGGCGGCCGACAACCGTGAGAAGGTTTTGGTTCTGACTCCCATTGCCCGGTTCTACGATGACTACTGGGAGAACCTAAATAAGCTAAACTATCCACACGAATTGATTGAGCTTGGGTTTATAGTCCCACACACTGCACAGGGCGACGCGGCCCTCAAGAAGCTGGAGAAGGCGGTTCGAAAGGTGCAGACGGGGCCAAAGAAGGACCGGTTTGCCAAGGTGAGCATTCTACGACAGGACACCGAGTCGATGGCGTCGCAGAGCGAAAAAGATAGACACGCACTTGAAGCACAAAAGGAACGACGCGCACAAATGTCCTTAGCGAGGAACTCGCTGTTGTTTTCGACCATTTCTCATGACACTGCGTGGATTTTGTGGCTGGACTCGGACATTGTCGAGACTCCACCAACGTTGATCCAGGACCTGGCACGTCACGACAAGGCATTGATTGTGCCAAACTGCTATCAACGGTTCACCGACAAGAATGGTCCGGCCATCAGACCGTATGATTACAACTCGTGGCAGGACAGCGAGAATGCCCAAGAGCTGGCGAGCAAGATGAAGGAAGACGAGATTCTTGTAGAGGGATATGCGGAAATGGCTACATATCGTACGCTAATGGCCCATTTGTACAATCCAGACGACGATGTGCATGCGGAGATGGAATTAGATGGCGTTGGCGGCACTGCCCTGCTAGTCAAGGCCGAAGTCCATCGCGACGGGGCCATGTTCCCTCCATTCCCCTTCTACCACCTGATGGAAACTGAAGGTTTTGCCAAAATGGCCAAGCGTCTGGGTTATCAAGCGTATGGGTTGCCCAATTACCTGATTTATCATTACAACGAGTAGATTTTACGAAGAAAAGAACCTTTTACACTTTTTTTTTTTTTTTTTTTTTTTTTTTTTTTTTTTTTGTGCTAATCCGCCTAAACTATTAGGGCGTTAGTGCTGATTGAAATTAGATACAAGAGCCTTGTTCAAGGTCCTTATATACTAAAGAACAAAGACGGGTCCTGCAGGAGGAAACCCTGGACCCAGCCACATTTCCTGATAGGGCAACCCACAGCACACAAACGTTTTTATACGAAGGCAAGCTGTGCTAGGACAGTTCCTCAGAATGAAATATTAAAAAAAAAAAAAAAAAAAAAATTGGAGGAACAAATACCAGAGTAAGAGACGAAGGCCCCTGTAGAAGTAATGGGGTCCGTCTCATGATGTCTCTGGGCATAATAGCGGTCACTCGCGCATTGGGCACGCATGATGTGCAGATCGGCCAGATAAATAAATAGCTATGCCGGACCCCTCCCCGATATATAGTCATCAAATTGTATGGGGTAGACATCAAGTGCATGAGCGATCATACACTGTACCATGACCGCCGCCACGTCCACCTCGACCAAGACAGGGTCGGAGCCAAGCAAGCTGTCGACTGGGCTCCGCAGCCGACGAGACAGCTCATCGTCCACGTCTAAGAACCTATCGCATGTGCCTTGCAAGTTCTACCGGCAGGGAGCCTGTCAAGCCGGTAGCTCATGTCCGTTTTCGCACGCTGATGAGGGCTCTGATCAGACGCCGTGCAAGTACTTTCTGAAAGGGAATTGCAAGTTTGGTTCCAAGTGTGCTCTTGCCCACATTCTGCCTGATGGCCGTCGAGTGAATAGCCGCAGCAGGCGGGAGAGCAGTAATACCAAGCACTCGCCACCGCGCAGCCTTCCGGTGAACATGAACAGCAGTAAACGAACCATGTCAGCGTCGTCGCGTTCGCTGTACATGGCGTCGTCGACCACGTCAGCGGCGTCGCCCCTGTCGGGATCCATTTGGAACAACGGCATCAGTACGAGCATGTACACGGACTCTGCGATCATTGACGACGATGAGGTCGTTGACGATGACGACATTCTTATTGATGAGGAGGATTTTGTTCCCTCTTCGCTGACGGACCTGCTAACGCCGCAGGAGCGACAGCGCCGTGATTCTAGACGAGAGCAGTACTCTAGACCGTCCTTCTCGGATATTTCAGATTCGCCCTTGCCGTCCCATCCCTCGCGGCTATTGAATCCAATAGGCACTCCCGATAAAAAGCTGCACCATGACACTCAGTTCTTTATGGAGGATGATCCCCATAACAACAGCAACGTAATGACTTAAAACAAAAAGAGTACCAGGTTATATAAAGTGATACAGTAAAAGAAAGATGAATATTGTTGTTAATTAGGCATTCAGTAAGTATACAGCCATGATCACTTGCAAGCGTAAAGACTAAAGCTACTGTTAGTTCTATGTTGGTCCACATGCAATTGAGGATGAGGGGTCAGATATATAGTCATTTACGTTATATTCATCGAGACACGAATGCCTCTAGCATTAGAGATGCCAGAAAGTAAAATTGGTTCATCATATCGCCAGATCCTCCTTGATTGGAAAAAACAAACTTACCCTAAATGGTTTGAACGTTGACAGAAAATTTCTTCCAAACTGGTTTTATAGCCCAACGAACTTCTCAGCACAGCGTACTTTTCAGTATCCCATGCGACTGCTTTACTAGGCGCTAAGTTTGAAGGATTGTTTGTATTAATGCTGTATGATATACTTTAATGCTCGTAGGTTGATGGTTCATGTTCTTTTCAAGGCCAGGACACAAACCCGTACTCTGACTTCAATTCAAATTACGTTGTAGACACGGCAGACCTGGAGCCCAGCGAAAAATAAAACCGTAAAGACATTAAAATTACGAAAAAATTATTTGAACACCTTTCCGTCGGCAATCTCACGCTCCTCGCCGTTGATGACGACAGGCTTGTCCCAAGCCCACATGTCCTCAACGAAAGCCTTGTCCTCAGGCTTGGATGGGTCGAGAGGAGTGATATCGAATGACTCCATATCTGGAGCAACCTCGAAAGCTGGCTCCATCTGCTTGCCTCTGACAAGGAAGGCGCCGATGATGCCGTTGTTGTTGTTCTCGCCATAGACGACGCAAGCACCGAACAAGTACTTGGTGGAGGCAGAGAGACGGGCAAAGAAACCACCAATCAAGTTGTTGGACATGAAAGTCAAGGTCAATTCATCGTTGTATTTGTAAGCGACCTTCCAGAGGGACCATTCCTCAGGGTCGTAGTTCTCCCAGAACCATGGAAGGGCAACCTCACGAGTCTCCTCGTTGGAGTAAGTTCGCTTCCATTGGTCGATTGGCATCTTGGCAGGTCCAAGAGCAGCCAATGGGTGTGGTGGAGGCTTCTTGTCAGCTACAGGGGCTGGTGGCTCCTCCTTCTTCTTCTCCTCCTTCTTCTCAGTCTTCTTCTCCTCCTTCTTTGGAGGAACGTACTTGACTGGCTCGTCGATGAACTCGATGGCACCGAGTTTCTCCTTGAGCACATCCTGCTGGGTGATGGTGGACCACCATCTAACGATGTTAGGGTGAGCCATTCTCCAGTTGGCGCCGAAGAGAAGGGTGAAGCCTCTGTAGAGCATAGAGACGAAGTACAAGTCAGCAAGAGTGACTCGCTGGCCAACAAGGTATGGCTTCTTCATGAGGAGATCCTCAACTGGAGCGAGGGCGTTCTCAAGCTTGGCGAATCCACCATCAACTTGCTTCTTGTTGTATGGGACCTTGCCAGTCAATGGGCCGAATTGGTCAAAGATGGCAGGGAAAACCTCAGAGTTAGCATAAGACATCCATCTGACAATGTCAGCATAATCCTCCTTGGTAGTTCCGAGAAGGGTGCTCTTCTCGCACAAGCTGACCACTATTTTGATCTGTTAGTTTATTCCTCAATGTCCCTTTTTTCTTTCTTCCAGACACCAATAGTCCAATATGTCAGATACCACATTCTCCACACGGTCTTTAAGACAGGGATAACTAATAAAAAAAAAAAGTTCATCATTTTGAAGTTTTGGAAGCGGCCTGGAAAAAGAAAAATAACAAGCTCAATCGCCATGACTTACAGTAGAGGTTGACAGCAATGGACTCGTTTAGTGTAAATCCGTCAGAGCCAATGAAGGCTGGGATTTTCTTAAGAGGAAAGTTCTTCTCAAAGGTTTCATCGCCGGTGGCTTGAGCAACCTTGATATCAAGACCAAGATGCTTCACCAAAGACTCCGGAAGAAAACCACGAGACCTCTGTTCTCGTTAGCTTCTACTTTACTTCTTTTCGTCACTCTCTGCAGCACTCACTTCAAGCGTGTAAAGAGTTCCCAAAGACATTGTTGATTTGTAAACAGGAAGAAAACAAAATGAAAAATTTCAAGCTCCTTTTATGTTAGTAGAAAAAAATTCCGGGCCCCGTGCAGCAAGGCCGGGTTACACCCAGTGCAACTCCTCGCGCTGACGGACGCGACCGTTATAGTTACACATGTCGGTGTCCTTTTGTATGTTTGGTATATAGAGTGTCATCCTGCTTGAATTGTTCGTTCTTTTTGGTGGTTGATGTTTCTATGTAGCTGAGTGTCGTTGCGTATATTCTATCTGTGTCTATACCGCTTTGGCAGTCTTAGATAGAGGATCGCGGCTGACGAATTTTATAATTACTATGTTTAAATGTCAGTCAGCGAGCTTATCTCCGACTTGGCTTATATTGGTTTTTGGTACTTGTTGTTATTAACGCTGTTGTGCTATTCGTGGATGTGGCAAGGTGTTGTTATTGCATATAGAAATACATATATATATATATCAATACATATATACAGTTATTTGGTTACATAGCTATCGTGCTCGTTTGGGCATTTCTGATACGTAAATATGTAGTCTCGTTATCGAATTCTCGTATCTCCAGGGGCAATTATGCATCCTCTTCTATATCGACCTTGTATACTGACCACAAGACTCGAGCGACGTAGTATGTACCATATATATATCTATATATCTATATATATCGACATCAAGACAATAAGAACGCCCCACAATACACACAACATATCAATTCCTGCACCCCATCGATGGATACAGCAAATTGTCGACCACAAATTTATAACTGGTAGTAATTATGAGCCCCGGACGAGATCGGCACCACCGACGGACGATCACCAACTGTCTCAGATGACACTGAAGATGAGATTGACATTATAACAGGGAATGACTCGATTGACTCCACGCAGGGAAAAGCGGAACCCAATAGATCGAGCTTCCAATCGTAAGGACAAAAAAAAAAAAAAAAAAAGAAAAAGGTGAAAAAGGAAACTGCCGGTCAGGCAAACACACCCCTCGGAGGAGGTGGATTGGACCAACCGAGAGAAACTAAACTGTAGAATCGCAATGGCCTACGAATCATGTAATAGACGAATGATTGCAACTGGTGTAGTTCAGATTTTACCGAGAATAACATAAGAACCTCTTCGGATACCAACATGCTTGGACATGGTAGGCCAATACCGAAGACACTTAAGGTTCCGAAATGACGAATAGAATGATGGCTCAGACCCCGGAATTGCGAGGGTGCCCCATTAACCAATAGAATGCCGTTTTACAACTTACAGCAGACCGAAAGGTTAGGAACCCATGCGGCGCAACCCGTCATTCACAAACATCCGCAGGACCGAGGAATACTCGTACCGGGTTTATTCCGTTCAACGTTCTACTGCTGATTCGACTGGAGTCACACATCCTCAACCACGCCCACCCCTCATATAAATCAGAATCGAGGAGTCACTCGGAATATAACGATGACATGTTGTGAGTAGCGAGAAGAGAAGAAGCCACTGGAGCTTCAAGCGATGGAATGCAAAAACGAAAAAAAAAAAAAAAAAA